>APFE031147198.1:0-18856 GCA_000404065.3 Pinus taeda | reverse complement strand
CTTCTTCGAGGGTTTGGGGGGCTCTTTCTTTTAACTGGTAGGCCATATCTGGGTCAAATCCATCTGGGAATTTGTATAAGGCTAAATCCGGGGGAGGTCTTAGGTTTTGAGGTATTGCATTGTATACATTATTGAACTGAGCACATTATTCCAAAACTGTCTCTTGGGGACCTCTTCTGATCATGTCATATTCACCAAGTATGTGTAAGGGGTCCTTCTTTTTCTCCCATCTATTTGTGAAGGATTGGTAGAGATCATCAGGGGTAGTAATGCTGTTTGCAGGCAGAGATCTAAACCATGTTCTCACATCCCCTGTCAAGCTTTGGACAAATATTCTCATCCTTACAGTTTCATCATCTATCTCATAATTTTCAAAATGATCTTGCATTCTCTTAGCATGCTGGATGGCAGAATAAGGACCAGTGGAGTCAAAGTATGCTATTTTGGCCTGATAATCTTGAGGTAAAGCCACTGGATTGGTAGGTAGTTGCAGAGGTGCATACCTGGCCATATTTGCTGGATTCTGGGGGTTGACTAGGACAACTGGGACAAGAGGAACGAAAGGTATCACAGGGGTAACAGGTATGGAGGGTGTAACAGCGTGGGGTACAAGAACTTGGGTAGGAGAAGAAGGGATTGGTGGGGAACTTTGGGATGTTGATGGGGAACTAAGGGAATTAGGGGTAGAACGGAATAGGACCTTGATTGGAGTGGGGATTGAGTTAGGAAGCTCAGGCTGTGGGCTGATGTCAACAAGTTGATCTTGTTTTTGCTGGTTCTTAACAAATTTGGGGATTGTATTGGGATTTTCGAAGACAGCAGGAGGGTTGGGGTCAGGATTTGCCCTTGTGTACCGAAGATTCTTCTTGGGAGCCAGTTTCCGAGCTAGTCTTTTGAAATTTTTCTGAAAGGTTTTGTAGAGCAGGGACTGGACAGGAGCTCTAAAAGATCCTGTGAATCTGTATAGGGTAAAAGGAGATCTGAGTCAGCTCTACCTTAAGGCTGCAGGTGTTTGTATGGGAGCAGCTTGAAGGTTTCTTGACTGATTTTCAGATTCTGAGTGTGATTTCTTGGTAGATATACAGACCTTCAGATCCTGAAGTCCCCAGCGGAGTCGCCATTTATGTTAACACCCAGGTTGTTCCCTATGACTCCTTAGGGAATACGGCCGGGGTAACCACTAACCAGTCTTTGGGCTACAGCTTCTAGCCTAGCTGTAGTCAGAGAGGGCTCTCTCTGTAAGATTTGTCACTGTTTTGATAAAGGTTTTAGGCCAGTTGTGAAGTGAAATTTTTTGGTTATTTTTGTGTTTGGTTGGGAGGATGCTTCTGATATCTTTTAAAGATTATCTGCAGGTGAAACTAATCCATTGGGCAATGGGGTCTTGGACAGTTTTCCCTTGAGATCCTGATTTGGTGGGGTGTAGCTACAGGGCCTATGTGTATTCCATGAAACAAATTGTAAATTGTGAGAATGAGATAAGGAGCAACTAGCAAAGAGCAATTAAGATTTCTTTACTTAGGCTGACTATTGTGAAGGAGGTTTGTTATTTAGGAGCAATTACTTGAATTCCTTAAATAACAAAGCACTGTGATGATGTAGTATTAAAGGTAGCACTGAAGAATTACTCTTTAAATACTTTGACTGAAGAAAACATATAAGTTAGCTTAGACTGAGCTCAGGGTAACCAATGGTTAAATCCTGAGACTATTCTTTTTCCTTGCTAACTAGGTATTTGAGAGTATGGAAAACTTAAAAAACATATGAAAGAACAATGATCACATGTAAACAAAGAGCAATAAGAAAAACTTATTGAGCCACGACATGCACAGGAATCCTGCAACTTTGAGCCATACACCATCAGGAGATCAAGAGACAAACATATTTGAAGAAATCCCACTGTCCTTTGTATTAACTGTCTGCGAGTTTACAATATCAGAATAACAGAGAAGATATCAAGAGATTTCTTACATCCGGAGTCCAACCCCTCTAAACAAACGCGAGGGGGAATATATAGAAGTTTCATACAAAAATATCTCAGGTATGGAGTCATCTGAGAGGAAAATATCTCTTACACTCGCACAGGGAGAGTAGATGAGAAGTAATTACAAACATAAATGACTCTTAAAAGCCTTTAACTCCTGTTAGGATAATGTTTTGACCTTTGGGCATTGCAGAGTCAGCTGTGCGGCTTTATCATAACTGCAGAATGAAGTGCTCTGCAACTTTTTACTTTTTGTGCCTTCTTGGCCCTGCCACCTGTGCTTGCTGATGCTGTTGCTGCGGTCGAGTACCTGTGCTAAGTTGGCTCAACGTCTTCATGCTTGCTGTCATGGCTTTGTCCACCTGTAGATGCAATATAGGCTGTTTTGCTGAAAAAGATTTAATTCTTCAACTTTGGTTCAAAAGTAACCTTATTAAATCTTGCCATGTATCTGGAGGAGGAAGCTGATGCTTCAAAATTGACCCTAAGGTCTCATCAGCCTCTGTATACTTATAGAAATGAGGAGGCTCATCAAACAGATGTGTTACTTCATTCTTAATAAAAAAAAAATTATCTAATTTCTCAAAAAGAGTTTGTCCTGTTATTGGGCCTGCTGAAGATGTCCCTGGTGTCTCAGCAATCTAAATTGCTGCAAAACTGCTTACCCTCTTAATGTATTTCTCATGAGAGAGTAGCTTCCCTGATTCTAGAAAGTTGGGAAGCCCTCTGTCCTGCAGGGCTGAGAACCTGTTCTGAAACTTATTTATATCTGCCTACATATCCTGGATTCTCCTGTCCAGGGTCTGGATTAAATTTTTCATTATTGTGACCCTTTTGATCACAGATATGGTCTCAGTTCTGTTTCCAATTCCCATTTTCACCAACTCGGAACTTGTCCTATAATTTAGTACTTCAATCATTTTAGGGGCAAGGTCGGCCATGTTGCCTAGGGAATTTCTTGCTCGGTGTAATTCTTTCCTTGCCCTGCCAATGAGTCCCACTTGCTCATATATAGCATCAATGTACTCCCACTGGTTAGTTATTGATTGTCCAATGGCAGTCCAAATCACTTGCTTGAGCTCTGTTGTCACTTTCTCAAAATTGAGCTCCTTTTCCAGCTCTGCAATTGTTTTTCTTAGAGCTTTTACTTCTCTCTCCCTCTCAGCCACATTTTGCTTAGACTTATCATATTTCTCATTTATCTTAGCTAAGCTGTCCTTGGCTTGATTGAGCTCTGTCATCTGAGACTCTAGTACCTGAATTTCCTGCCTTAGTTTCAGCATGTCTAGGCTCTCAGCCTGTTCTGTTGGTGGTGCTGTAGCGGCCGGTTCTGTAGTGGCTGGAGCTGTTTCTGGTGCCTATTGCTTTGGAGGGATGGTGTCTTGAGGGGTCTTCTCAAGGTCTATTGTTTCTGTGGGCGGCTTGGAAGACTGCCCTTCTTCTCTCCTTTGTAGTGCTGCTTCTAGTGTGGTCTCTGTGTCCTGTAGCTTTTGCTGTGTGTCTATCAGCTCTTTATATAGAGTCATTAGTAGAGCTGTTACATCCTTTTCTTGCCTCTGCTGGGCAACTTCATCTGTTTGTGGATGTAGAGTTGGGGGTATCTTCATTTTCTTTTTAATTGCAGCCATGTCTGCATCCCTCAGTTTAAGGAGTTGCTGTATTGCCTTAATGTCATTGGGGTCATGCCCAAACTCTATGATGATTTCTTCCAATGCCTTGATCCTGTTGTCCTTGGCTTGAGAGGATGCCCTCTCCAACTCAAGCTGAGCTGCAGTGTTATTCAAACTATTTTGCAGCCTATAATTGATCAAGGTCTTATCTGCCAAAGTAGCATAGACCATCTCACTCGTCTGTTTGTGGAGTTCAATTTGGTCCATGGGGTGGATGTCTTTTGAAAGGACTTCTAGGTTAGTCCTTATATAATCTGCAGCTGTTTGAGGTTGCTGCACTGTAGGGGCAAAATGGCTCATAGTCATTTTGCCTTCTTGTACATCAAAGGCAGCCATCAGCCTTTGTTGGTTTGCTGGAGCCATATTCAATAAATGATTATAGAGCCGAATTTTGATTGGCTCACTCCTCCTTTTGGCGTCCTTAAACTGCTCCTTTATGCTTGCAGCTGTATTCTTTTCTTGTCCTGCAGAGCTGACCTCCCCAAGTGCTACCTTATCCTGCTCCTGATGCAAAGAGCTGGCAGAGGTCTCTAGACTTTGCATTTCTTCTTCCGAGAATGGATTGAGCCTCTGCCTCTTATCTGGTCCTTCTGTGAGAGGGGTCTCCCTCTCTCTTTTTCTGCTGGTGTCCTCCCTCTGAGGGGTTTGGAGGACAAAGGAATCTACCCTAGAGTCCTGTCTAGGGGGCGCCATATTGGTTGTCTTTTCTTGAGTGGCTGCCTGGCCTTCTCCTCTTTGTTTCTCCTGATCCTGTTGATCAGTTTGTTGCTGTTGTTGCTTGGTTTGCTGCTGATGGCCCTGTTGGCCCTGTTGGTTCTCTTGGCCCTGTTGGCCCTCTTGGCCCTCTGCTTCCTGCATTTCTATGTCCTTTCCCTTGCTCTGTCCTTGAGCTGAAGTCTGCACTGCCCCTTGTTGTGTTGCGGATGAGGAAGCTGGTGCTGTTGTGTGAGAACTTGGTAGAGCAGGCACCTGAGAAGGACACTCCAAGTCAGCCATTTTCAACAAATGTCTCCTAGCCCTCTCAACTAGCTCTTCTTGAGACACAGGCTCTATCAAGGTGTTTTTCTTCCATTTTGGCCGGTTGGCATGTCTTGATATGTGGAACATACTATCATGCTCATAGTTGGAGAGTTTGTATCTTTGTCTCCTCAGGGATATAAAGCCATTGGGGTCATATGGCTTTCAAAGGAAGCTGTGTGTTAGGCCAAGGCCTTCCAGTATCCTATCTGCCTCTATCCACCCTTCTCTTTTGTTTAGAACAAAATGCCCCAATTGGTTTTTAACTTTGAGTTTTGCCTTCTTGCCTTTCCCTACAAAATGGATCTGATCGGCATTGCCGAATTGTCTGAAGTATTCCAGGGCAAAGAGCCTCATGGGCACCAATCTGGGTAGCCTGAAAGGCCACAGCTCACACCCATATATTCTAATCACTGTGTGATGTTGGTAGAAATACCAGTCTCCTATGCCGTAGGCAGTGGACAGTTGCAGAATTCTCTGCATTTCATCAGTGAGTCTTGGAGGAGGTTCTGTCATGAACAAAGATAGGGCCGGATGAATGAACAGATCTATGAACTCACAGTAGGTGTAGGGCGAATATGCACGGACATGGAAGATTGAGCTCCAGTACACCACTGATCCTTGGTTTCCTGCAGCATCAGTTCTCTTGATTTCAAAAGAGAATTTCTCATGTTGGTGATAGAGAATGAGGTGATAAATGTATGAAGTGTATCTGAACACTCTCTCTCTGGATAAGTGCAAGAATTGCTCACGAATCTTGTCAGAGATGTATGTGGCATAGTCATAGCAGATGGGGGCCTTACCAGGGGAAAACATCATCATCATGACTAGCACAGTTTCCTCTATGAATTCCATTGACTTGTATCCCAGTACTGAGCTTATCATATAGGCCAGGTCCAGGCCAAGTTGATTCAAGTAGCCATCAAAAATAGGAGGGTGTAGCACTGTATCAGATTTCTGAATGAATAGTTGGTTCAACTTCAGGATCTCTGCCTCTGTGAGTATCTTGGACCCTTGATTGATTAGGTCCAGCAGGGATAAAGGAATCAGTTTCCTTTGAGTTTTGAATTGGACCATATCCCTGATGGCCTGAGGGGTAGTCTAAAATACAACCTGGCCTTGAGGATTCATTACTGCCCTCTGTGTTGGGTCATAACCACCAGCACATAAGTAGATAAGGTCAGGGAACTGCTTGACTTGGGGCATTTTGAAAGTTGGGAGGGAGGACTCCCAAATGCCTAGGATATCAGTTCCATCCCTGTGCCTAGCCCTGAATTCATTTAACAGATGGATGTGAAATGTGCATTTGGATGGGGAGTCTTCTGAGATCTGGTAGTCTAAATCAGAAAAATCTTGCCAGTCCAGCTCTCTCTGAGGAGCATTCAGGGGAGTGACATTGAGGGCTGCTGATCCTGCAGGGGTAGCCATATCTGCTTCAAGTATTTCTTGAAATGCCGGGTTTGCCAATTGAACTGGTGAAATTGAGGGGGACAGCAATCAACAGGGTTGGTGCACAGACAAATTCAATCAGTGTTTGAACTCTCTGAGGAGGCCTTTATGCATTTGACAGGCTTTCTTTGACAATTTGGGAGCAATGCAGTGAGTTCACGATTGCGCGAACTGGGCGGGGTTTTAACAGAAATTGCAGTCTGAATGAGGTCTCCGCCACTGTGTTTGAACTCTGAACGGTGGAATAGAGGTAGGATACAGTTGGTTTTTCGGTGAAATTTCAATCTTATGGCTTCTTGTGGTGGATTTTACGATAAATTGAGAAAAAACCAATTCGAAGGAGGACGAGGACTCAAATACCTGTTTTACAGTAGCTTGAGATGAGGTAGCAGCTGGGTTAGCTGTCTGAGCTTTTGCAAATGGTCGCAGGGTGGCTGGTGGCGCAGTCGTCGTGGAGTGCATGCAGACGGCGGAGCAGCGCTTTTCACAGAGAAATAATGAAATTGGCAAAAAAATGGTAAAATATGGTTTTATAGTTATTTGGCGCGCTTTTTGGATGATGTCAGCATGAGGGCTCGGGTTAAATGACGTCAGCAGGTCGTCATCGGGTGACGTGGCGGCCTAAGACCGGTCCACGGGGACGATGAGGTGGCGGCCAAGTGGGCGAATGAGGGACGAGGTGGGCGGACGTGGTGACGACGTGCACGGTCAGCAGGACGAGGACGTGGGCGGGACAGGTGTCGCGATATCGGGAGCCCTCCTGCACGGCAAAGAATCTGTCAGGCAGGGCTCCGATGCAATTTGGCCGTGACAACTATCCCCGCGTGACGTAAGAATCTGACAGATATCGGAAGGTATCTGTCGGACGTCGGGGGCCTTCCGATATCAATGTGATCCGTTGATCCTTGGGCGCGCGATCTGACGGCTGTCGGGCGATCAACTTGCATGGCATCTAACACCTGCCTTTATTAACTTTCGGTTGTCGGGTTTCCCGAAATCACTGTGTGTCGTAGATCTGGGACAGGTGCCATCTGACGGTCATCGGACGGGTAATCTGCAAGGGAGATAGCGGCCAGCGTGCGGGTTTAAAAAACAATATTTTTCGGTAATTCGCGACCGGTGGGCCCCTCCATGTGCCAAATGATTTTTGGGGGTTTTTTGTGATTTTCTTTACAAAATAATTTAGTCCACCAACCTTAGGAAAACATGAAATTTGCGGGTTTTATTCAAAGTTTGGGTGTAAATCTTTGTGAAGGCAGAAACTATAGGGAAAGGGGTCCAATGGATTTTATACAACGCGAAAGGGTAAACTGGCTCCCGACCTTAGGATAAGTCGGGAGAAGGATATTTCTATAGTTTCTCTTCCCTTGGGTGGTTTTTTAGGGGACTCAAAGGTTTTCTTCAAGGGTTTTTAAGGTCAAAATGGAACTTTTGGGTAGGAAAACCAGTTGAGATGGAGCAAAGGCGGAACATGGGTTCTTGACCTTAACCAGGTGTTAACTCAATTCCCAGGGAGTGAAGATTATGGCTATAGTACCAAGGGGAAATACTTATACAATGGGGGATTTATACACCATGGTGTTATAATAGTAGGGATAATGGAGTATAGGGAGCTAAGTAGTAGAGTTAGTTGTTAATATGGAGGGGACATATCGATGAGGGCTAGTGCCAATAAGTTTCTTTGAAAATATCTGGAAGTCAAGAGTAGATGAAAATGAAAAGAGTTTTACATAGAAAATGTGGCTTTTGAAGGCCATCAGTACCATCACAAAACTTTGAGTTTGTCCTATGAACCAATAGGTGAAGGGGTGTTAGTAATGAGTAATATACACATGGAAGAGGGAGTTAGTCATGCTCCACTGTATTGTAGGTTTGGATGTTGCTCAGCAACTTTGGCCTTTGAGTAAACATCACTTCTGCAACCCCATCTACCTACCCAACTAGTTCACCTAACACTTTTTATTTCTTCTTGGAGGGTGCATTTGGACTTGCAAACCCTTTGTATGCCCTTTTCTTTTCATTGGCTTTTTTCTTTCATTTCCTATCTAATACAACCCTTATTCCTTCCAAGGTCCTAGATTAAGCAGTTGGGAACCTTAGCTTCTCTACCTAGCTACTGATCTGCCAAGATTAAAAAGTTTGGACAAATTTCATTCTCTATTCTACAACATAAATTGAAAACATGGCATGATCCAAATTAGGCTGTTGGGTCATCCATAAACTTTGTGAATATGCAGGCCTAGATACACCTTTTCTTTTCTCTACAAATATGGAACCTTTGTGGCAGCAGAAATGGAGCATATTTGGCACTTACATTTGCCAATCATGAAATATGAAACCTATTGGTATAGGTATCCAACACATTCTATGGCATTCCTTATTATTCTTATGACTAATGATTAATCCCATGTCATTTATGTAAGAATGTTTTATTTATTACCTAATCATGGTTGTTCAACTAACTTGTATATCTATGGTGATTATGAGTTGCTTGAGTTATGAGGTTACAACATTCTTCATTATTTGCATGATTGCCTAATATGTCCTTGATTGGTGACCTAAAGTCACTCAGGATTATTTGTGCTATCTTGAGTATCAATTATCTTTATATCTTTGTAAGTTTGGTAAACTCACTTCTATGACCATGTTTATGGGTGATCTCATTAGTAGTTCAATTTATGTGTTATGTATGGGATAGATCTACCTCAGAAAGGTTGCTGATATCTTTGTAGAATATTAATGAGTGCTTTGCTTTATATGAATTCGTGGTCATGATAAGTTTATGGATATACATGGTTTTACATGGTTACTTGATATGCACCAATACTATTAATGGAGGATTGTGTTTTTCTATCCTGCATATGTGAATGATTTTAGGGCCATGAGGGGCTTAGAGGCCTCTATGTTGCTACTATGTTTATAAATATCATAGCTAATTTCATGGTCATGGATGGGTGAGTGATGCACTTATCTAGACTCTTACAGTGTATGAATTCCATTGTTTGATATGTGGTGAATATCCATGGTCCCTGTTTGTCTAAGACTGTTGTTTTTCTATCCTAGCAAAGGAATGAGAATGATGAAATGTATGATATATCAGTGGATTCGATAGTATATTGGGGTCCTTTCAATGGTTTAATATGATGTTTTTGTGTTTAAAATGTTGAGTAGTGTTAGCCAAGACTATACCTTCTTTTGCACATGTTAGGAGGCATGTTGATAGTTTTATTTTTCATATTGTGGCTATGTGTAGTATTTTGGAATATTAGTGTCTGAACAAAGATTTATTTTCTATAAAATATACTTTTCTAAGAACACTTCACTTTAGGGATGACCTCTACAAATTAGCTAGAAATAATCTTTAGAAATTTTACCTTTGAATGATGAAGAAGTCGAACTTTTATCTGGGTCAGGATGAGTCTTGATAGGAGTTGTATCCAAGAGTATCCGCGTCCGATACAATTTAGGTGATCTAGACATATCCATAGATCCAGACCTCTGGTAGAAACAACGCGGTGACATTCACGTGGGAATCAGATACAGACATCATTGGATGCATTCACAATGGAGTTGAGTTGAGGCTCATATGGGGTGGGGCCCAAATTGGAAAAATCCTCATGCAGAAGTTGTTACATCCTCTTTATAGATGGCCAACCTATATCCATGACCCATCTACTTAAATGCTATAATGAAATAGAGAAAGAGAGGAGCATGGTCGACTAAGGGGATGGGGTTGACCAAGGTGACAAAGAAAGTGAAGTAGGTCTTGGCTAGATAGGATGTAATCACATCCAACTTACTATAGCTAAACATATCAATGAAACACAACCATAAACCATTCAATGAAACATAGGCTTGGATGATTGACCAAAGCCAAATATCTAGGGTGGGGCCCATTGAGGTGTACAAGGCTTGGAGTCGGATTGTGCACGGGCCGAATTTCATACTACATTTGGGCTGGGATCCACATGAAGTTATTGCACAAGGCTAGATGTGGGCCAGGGTTAGATGTGGTTTAGATCCATACATTTAGTATGGAGCGGTAGTGATTCATATATATTTGGGCATCTAGGGGTCCATATAGTTTTCTGGGTGATAAATCATGGGAACACCATATTTCCATGTGAACGAAATATATTGTAGAATGACAGATTTCCATCTTGATGTGAAGGATGATGTAGAACTGCCCAAGTGAGATGGCAGAGCCATGCAAGCACCACGTGGGTGCTACATGGGTGTCATGTGGTAGGGTCCTGCTTATGTGGCAAGGATCAAATGACAAAAATTTATATGGCCATAAATTTTGATTCATGCATCGGATCAAGTTAAAATTTATATTGTCAGAAGGCTCTCGACAAGCCAAAATGCGATGATGTTGTCTAAAGTTAATTACTACTTTGGGAAAGAAGGATTTTTATAACCCCATATCCATAATCAAACCATGGGGGTGGGGTTAATTAAAAGTAACACCTTCCATTCAACTTGAAAAAGTCCAAGGGGTGGAAGGGACCGTTAGAGGGTGGTACCAGAGTGAAGGTTCTACAATGGACCTTTGGAGATAAAATTGGAACTCTGTTATAAAGTGTGTTGTTTTCTAGTGATTGTTTGCTATGTGCAACTAAGTGTTGGGTGGAGATTATATGTTGTATGCATATTTGTATTGATATCAAAATTATGAAATGATAAGAATGACAAATTCTGATATGTTAGTTGTTTTTTAATTGAATTTTAATCTTACAGTTGTTTCAACTGCTAGCCTTGGTAAAAAATGTTGATTTCAAACTTAGTGATGATGTGGTTATAAACATGCTGATATGCACCTTTTTATTTTTGTAATATGTGGTTGAAATGCATTCTATATATGTGAACAAAAACATGTCATCATGCTTTAGATCAACATGCTTGATGTTGGCATGGCAAGATAACAAGTCAATTTGCTTATGTTGATATAACTAATAGCTATGTGTGTGTGATAGCACATAAGAAGAGCCAATTGTAGCAAGAAATGAAAGCATGGACAATAGTATTGTGCAACATAAAATGTACCAATTCCATGATGAGAAAGAAAGGGAAAGTTCCCTCGAAAGAGAAGAAACCTTCAGGAGATTGAAAGCTGAACTGAAGAGTTGCAAGATAAAGAATCAAAGGACCATTAAAAAGTAATAAGAACATGAAAGGTTGGACATAATGATTCTACAATACTTGTAACATGGGGGTTTCATTGGGGAAGCAATACCATACCACGTGCATTCATATTAGGGGATATATATTGAGGAAAAAGTGACATGATATATTGAGCATATAAGAGGGGTTAACGGGTTTTTGTATTGGCAAGAATAAAAAATGTAGCCAAAGTTAATGAAAGAATATAAAGGGGTATAAAAAATGTTAATGAAAAAATGGATACCTACATTATCTAGTGAAATTAGGGTTTTTTATTATTATTGGGAATTTGTATTGGGTTCGTATTGGTAGGGGGTTAAATAATGTGATTTTTAGAGGTATTTTTCAATATGTATTCAAATTGAGGGTGTTGCTTATTATGCCATGAACACATGTGATATGTCATAGGCTCATTGAGTGAAGCCCTTGTGACCTGTCATACATGTAAGATTTGTTGCAACATGCATCAACCTATAAATACATTAAGGAACGTCATTTTGATGAGGCTGGAAAGGAACATCATAAGGTTGGAGTCAAAAGAAATCCAGTTTCATTTGGCAATGTGGAGAGGCACTTTTGAAGAGAGATTTCCCTAACAAACAATGAAAGAGGAAGAATAGCTCATGTGAATTCCATACACATGAACCAACAATCTATAATATAGAAAGAGATGAAGGAACATTCCCTCATGTTCTATGAGATACTAAAAGGTCCCTTCTTGGTTATTTAGAGGGGTACTAGAATTTTGAGGTTGATAGTTATTGGGTTGTGTTATATTCTTTCCATGACTAACCTACCTAGTTAACTGGGGGGTTAGAGGGGGGGCAGAGCCCCCCCTTTATTGCGCCGATTGCGCAGCGGGGGGTCAGAGGGGGTTTGAGGGGGGCAGGTAGCCCCCCTCTATGGGGTCTGGGGCAGCGCCCTGGGGGAAATTTTTTTTGGACCCTATATTAGGTGAGCGAACCTACATATGGTTTTGTGCATGGTTTTCGCACATGGTTTTGTGCGTGATGGTTTTCGGTCCATGGTATTGGATGCTTCGACATGTATATATATGTATTGTAACATATGAAAGGAATATAATGAAAAATCAATCTTGTAGTATGTTGATGCCCCGAAAATCGTTACATCAACATCGGGGGATAACCACCTGGTCTGAACCTTAATACAGCTCCTTTTCCGTTTGGGATGGTGGCTCCGACTGGATATGATGGGACCAGTTTCCCAATAGTGAATAAAAGGGGGGTGAATGAATGATTGGTTTTCAAATAAGTGATAATAAACGAAGGACTTATTCTATGAACGAAAATGTAAATGACTATTTTATCTCGGGCGTTTGCTGATAGGCATATAGATGACACTAAGTAATAAACAAAGACATTCATTTAAATGATAATTACTTCGTTCAAATAGTTGAACGAAGTAATTGATAAAACAATATTACACTTCTCTCTTATATTACCGATACATGCATGATTGAAAGAATAGCAAACTGTAAACATCAAATAGTGGAAAGCATAAAGTTTACTGTTAAAATACATTCACATACTCAATAATAGCATAAATGACCAAACAACAATTCACATAAAAGGAATAAATTTAGACATAGATAATAGTACCATATGAGCTGCGAATTATTCCCTACGCCAATCGCAATTTGAATTCCTTCTTCCGATTCAGAAATACTTTAAAATAAAGGAAATAGTGCACATTCATATCAAAGCTTCATTGTCAAAATTTGGAAAGATTGGTCCAATCTTCATAAAAGAATATGCTTGAAGTACAATAGTGCAACTTCAAGCTTAAGTCATATACAAAAATTTACGACCCTTCCTAAATGCATGAAAGGGTCTATAAATACTAAACTAAGCTAACAAACTACAAAATTAAAATGCTACTAAATTGGTATGATCTGATCTTAAAATATCCCCCCCACAGTGATCTGGAAATCGGCAGCGATGATTCATTCTTTTGGCTGTTTTCCCTTTGTCTTGAGTTGGCATATTGCCAGCATTGGCTCCACTTCTTGAGGGCGGATGAGTCGAGAATTGATTTGAGCAGCATAGGTGGCATCATGTATATCGAGGACGATACACCCGATCGCATCCGTCGGGCATTTGAGGGCGGCTCTCTGACTGTATGGTTTAACTAGGAACAACCAATAGGTGTCCCAAGTTAAACTTTTAATCCCTGAGATTAATTTCCCGTTCTTTTCAAGCTCTTAGTTACATGACTGCTCCAATGTCTTGGCTGATAATAGTTTACCTGGTGTACATTGAGAAACCATGTTAGATAAATAGAGAGTGTTATTGATCAAGTCAATTAAATTACTGGTAGATAATTTGCATCGGGAGACAGCTCTCTCTGCTTTCATTAATTGGGACTGCCATTCTGTGAATAGGATTTCCTTATGGGATTCTAAGATTTTGGGCAAGTTTGCTGCCTTTCCCTCATTAGAGTCCTGCCATGTAAGAAAATCTGTCAAAGTTTCTTCGGCTTGCTCCAAATACTGCCTGGCATCCACTGACTTATCTATTATAGATGATGTTATGTCGCATAAAGGTTCAACTTGGGCGATTTCATGACATAACAATCGTATTTGCGTTATTAATGCCTTGTTGATTTGCATTGCCTCTGCTCTGAACTCGGCCGGCTGGGGAAGACTCTTGAACCTTTCTACCTGAGCTGATAATTGAGCAATTTGCTCATCTTTTGTCTTTGCCATCTGTTCATTCATCGCCTTCAATTTTGATAATGCCTCGGATAGTTCTTTTTGTCTCTGAATTGCTCCCGAATCGATCCTCTGCTTCTCTTTATGCAACTGTTTATTTAGCTGGTTGTTTAATTGTTGTTGTGTGGACAGTTGCTGTTGTAGCTATTCTAACTTCTGCTGCTCTGCCGATAGCTGTGCTTGTAATGAAGTGATCGCTTGATCCTTTTCCTTCAATAAATTTCTTACCTCCGATGCCTTATCCATGGTGGCTTTCGGCACCGACATACTGAGATAACTTGGTTAGGTCATCGGAGGGGTCAAATTCCTCTCTCCATACCACATTTGCAGTTATTGTTTGTTCAGGGAACAGAGAAGGTTGATCAATCCTTCTTCTCTTCCTTTGTCTTTTTATCACAACCCTGTGTTTCGGGCTATAGAAAACATCTAGTGGAGGAATGTCCTCTACTTGCAAAACAATTTGATCGGAGGGGTTTTTTGGAATTATTTCTACTACTGTACTTGAGGGTGGACTGCTGGTTCCTTTGTTTGGAACCTCCTGTGATGTTGTATCTTGTATATCGGCAGCTTTGGACGTTTCGGCGTCCATTGAAGTTTCAAGATTGCCTATAATGGTATTGAATTGTTGCCATTCTTCAAGCAATTTTGGATCCACTTGAGTATCCAAATTTATTTCTTTGCTGCTCTGCTCCTGCTACTTTTTTTGTTCTTCTTCCCTTATTCTCTCCTGTTGCTTCTTTTCTGCCTCTTCCTGTTCTTTTTTCTATGCCTCTTCCTGTTCTTTTTTCTGTGTCTCTTCCTGTTATATTCTTCGCAGTTCCTCCTGCTCTTTTCTCTGGACTTCTTCATAGATTGCGGATGTAGCAGGAGGTTCATTAGTAAGCTACTACTCAGGCTCGCTTGACTGAACCGTCGGGGTAGTAGCTAACAAATCTAGAGGCAGAGTTTGCAACCTCTGTTCTCTAAGTTTGTTAAATTCTACCAACCCGTCATCGCGATATCTCATCTTGGCTAGGTGTTGTACCTGGAATATTGACTCGGCGGAGGAGAACATGTCATCAAACTCATCTTCCTTGTGCTCGACTTTGGTATGCTTGGCTTGATCTAGGGCGTTATAGATGATTTTCTTCAGGTCGAAGCGTCTATTGGGCAGAGTGGCGAGACTTAAGACGTTAATTTTTTTGTCTCTTTCTCTGCATGTTTATAATCATGCAGAGTATAGACGCCACACCTAAGAGGAAAAGGAGGCCAAACTTGCTTCTTTGAATTTCTGAGAGTTTTTGTAGCTGAAGCAATTGTAAGCTGTTATGCTATTTCACGAGCTAATAGCTTGTCTGGTATGTATAATGGGAGGACATGAGGTCTGGCCTGACTGCTGAAAACTCTAACATAGGTGAATTTTTCTTCTCCAAACCAGGTTCCTAGGGCTGTTAAGTCAATTTCAGCCTGAGAGGAGATTTTAGGGGCAGGTTTATCAAAAATTGCATAGTAAAGATGTAGCATAAATCCATTGCAGACTTGGTATAAATGGTGCTTATAATTAGTTTTCCATAGCTTCTTGTGGTAAATATGAATAGGCATAGGGTCCTGTGGAGTCCATCTCTACCCTAAGACAGGAAACTCGGAATTGAAACAGAGGGTATCCAAAATGTAGGCACCAAAATAGAACGGAGGGATGAACCTATCGGTGACACGGGATTTGTTTCTGAATTCAAGAATAGCCGTGGCCAACTGATCCGATAATATATTCCCCCAATCCATAATTTCACTATTACAAGCTGCTTCTATCAAAGGAACCATTTCTATAGAAAACTTGGAAGAATCATGTAATCCCCATAGTCGACACATCATGGCTTCAGCATAACAATAAGGAGAACATAAGGAGTCGACGGAGTACTTACCTGAAGACTCATGTTTGTGTTTCGTCAGGTTCTGTCTCCATTCTCTTATAGGTGCTGACTTGGTCTCATTCTCATCTCGAAACTTCTCAAGAAATGCTTTATTATATTTCTTCTCTGGCTCGGGCAAGTGGTACATTTGTCTAAAATCGTTGGGCTGAAATGAACCAAATATTCTTCCATCGGCAGTGCAGAATTTTCTGTCCGTAATTGGAATTGATTCGATTGCCCATCTCACCACATCCGTATATGGGAAAATTTGTTCTCTAGCTGCTATCCTATGAAGGTAGGAATCAGCCAAATCCTTCAAAGTAGCATCGGATTTCCGGCTTGAACCTGCTGAGGCTTGTACCGATGTTTGCTCAGGTTCCTCGGCTTCAACGAGGTTGTAAATATTTTGCCAAGTAGTGTTGCCAAGGCCGAGACATGTGGTATCTGAGATTAATCCTTTCTTGCTTGGTCCTGGATCGGTGGCATGCTGTCTTGTTATCATAGGAGCTGAAGGCATTCCAGACTTCTTAGATTTATTTCCCATCGTTACTGCGGAAAAAATCTGCGCAAGAGAAAGATAGACGTAATGCATAGAATAGATAGCTAAAACCAAATATGAGGAAATTGTGTCAATCAATGCGAAATGGATGATTTATCATAAGGTTCCCACGGATGCAATCTTTGAAAGGATTTAGGCATGACTGCGTATTAATTGGCCGTTAAAACCTGTCAATCACTTAATTGCTTGTTATATCCTTTATTTGCCGAATAATGGCTTTAAGCGTGGATTTGATTTTTTGGCGGTTGGACGCGAGCGAATCTCTATCAGGAAGAGAAAAGGCTTTCAATGATAATTAATATATAAGATAGCGAAATCGTATTGATCCTTTTCGAAAATCGCGCTTTGGGTTCATCGCAATCGGCAATCGGAGGACGACTTGGGGAATTTCCTTTAAGTCTTATGGAAACCCCGATTGTCGATAGCGATATCACTCGACTCGCATCGAGAGTTTGAATGAGGAGAGTTTATTATATTCGCGTTACATTCCCCGATCGCCGATTGCGATATCGCATCGGGGGTTTGAATGAGGAGAATTTATTATGTTCGTGTTACATTCCTTGATCACCGATTGCGATATCGCATCGGGGAAAAGGAGAGGGGCCTTTTCTTATTTATTTCCCCGATATCTATCGGCTATTTTGCTTTTATCGCATCGGGGAAAATAAATGGGTCATGGTTTATGCATCCTTTGTTATTGCGATATGCGATCCCGCGATCGCTTTATCGCAATAATAAAGGATTGTTCGAGTTATTTTAAAGGCCGATTATTTCAAAAGGTTTTTTAAAATGTTTTGACTATTTCCGAACCTTTTAGAAGAACGATGGATTAATACCAATTTTAATCTAAAGGGACCCATTTCAAATTATAATTTTCTAAAGTAAGATTTTTTGAAATGGGGGGTTGTTGTATAGCACAACAATTGGCCATTTGCTGGAAGAAACAGTTATCTCTGAAAAAGTTATTGAAATTTTTTTTAACTTTCTTTACATAGATACCTTATCAAAAGGGAAGTTCTAATATAACTAAGTATACATATATTCCGAATATAATAAAGATATGTTTTTGCTAATTCTTTCCCTTGTTAAAACTAAATACATTCTAAGTTTTAAATTGGCCTTTATTGGTTGATAATGATAAAACAAAACACCTTTCCAACTTGGCTATTTTAGTTGACTCCTTTGTCACAAGTAGAGCCTCTGCTGCCAGCAAACATTCATAGTTTCGATAGGGATACATTTTAACCATTTAATTATTCACGATCCCTTCCATCTCAGAGTATGATTAAAAGAATGAATTCAAAACATGTTTTCATATTTTGGATTTCTTTTCTTTTCTATTTTTTTGGTAAGATAAAAATCCATTGTCCTCGTTTGGTCGCCAGCTGATTTGACAATGCCATTCACTGGTTGTAATCTAATGAACAAGCTGGCTCGTGATGAGACCCCTTGTCTTATACCTATAAGCCATTACCCTGTTTTGGTATGCAGTGTTAGTAATGTCGATCAAATTATTTCCCAATGATCATGGTAAGCAGGCTTGTAATAAGACCCCTTATCTTTATATCAAATATTTTAGAATTACACTCTGAGTAATCATAAACTTGGATGAATGGGATGAACAATTTTCTCCTTAAAAGAAAATGGATGAAAAGGTAAGAGTTGAGGATGCTAAGATTGAATCAGTCTCTGTTTTGATATTGATAACCCTTTTTGTGGCCAGTTTAAAAACATTAAAATGATTTACAGTAGTTCTAAATCTTGAGAGGATTTTCACAAAACCAGAACGGGGTTTTCAGAATGTTAATGTACCTAATTTCCTAGAAATTGTTCCTCTTGTTTAAGATGTCTATTTTACAAAAGTAAATATTAAAAATACTTCTCCTGAGAAACATTTCAATATAGCAAAGGCCAATAGAAGCTATTTTACAACTTTATTTCCTAATGATCCTAAATATTGCTAATCCTACTTAATTTAAAAGAGAAGGGGTTACCTCCTCAATTGAAGAATTTCTTTAAGATGAGGCCATTAACAGGAAGAGTGTCCCTCTTTCCTGATAGATCTTGTAATATGAATGTCGAATGTCCTACCTTCTCGCTGATCTGAAATGGTCCAAGCCACATCTTTTGGAATTTGGTGTGTTTACCTTTATCCTCATGTGCTTTGTCCCATTTTAGAACAAGATCACCAACCTGCAACTGTTTAGAACTAGACGAAGCTGAGTCAAATGATAACTTGATTATCTGCTAATGTTTATCATGGGTAATTTTGGCCTTTTCTCTTTCTTCTTCTAATTTTAAAATCTAATCATGTCTGAGTTGGATAGAAGAAGAGGGTCTTTCTTCAATAAACTGAATTAGGGCTAGAGAAGGAAGCGCTAAATTGGTTGGTAG
>APFE031147194.1:66328-80808 GCA_000404065.3 Pinus taeda | reverse complement strand
GCTCAGGCTCGCTTGATGTGGCTTTGAAGCTTGTAGATGACCATCATTTCCCCCCCTGTCAGATACAAGGTGAGAGGATGGAGAAAACTCAACTGCAAGATTGTTCAATATTCTGGAACAAGTACTGACATGTGTTTGGAATATCTTCTTGGCTGTTGATGCCCATTGCCAAGAAGCGATCCACCCTAGATGAATATTTGTTCTTGCAGGATGTTTGTTTCTGAAGCATCTGTGTAAAGAATGACTGGTTTTATGACAGTGCTTACATGGATGAAGATCAAAACAATGATCTTTCATATGGCCAACTCGATCACAGTGTTGGCATTTCACGATCTGTTGTTGTTGTTGATGTGGAAGAGAGGCAGAGTCTGGAACAGCTGGAGGTGAACTGTCATGAGGAGCAGGTGAACTATCATGAATGAATCCAACGCTCTGAAACTGAATGGGCTTGGCATAGTCTGGAATATTAAAGGACAAGTCCTTGTCATATCCAAGACCAGTTCTGTGCTTGTTGTGGACAAGCTGTTCCCAAGGTCTGATGATGGGCTTGGGAAGTGCAGACTGAGTTTCTGCATCTGCATGTACAACTGCTACTTTATTTGAATGAACTGTAACATTATTAACATGCTGCTGATGGGTGGTTGTCTCAATGTTCTGAACAAAAAAGGTTCAAAATGATGTCTATTTTGATGTAGCTCTTCTTGCTGTAGCTGTGATTCAAGCTGAAAAAAATCGATCTTTTCTTGTGCATTTTGCAAATAAGTTTGAATATCGGTGAGAAAATCCTTGCTGATTTTGACTGTATTATCCATAGTAGAGAGTATTAGATTATCCACTAACCCTAATATTGCACTAATTGGAGCCATTTTTAATCCTCAAAAAATAGTAAAACAATGAGGAAAAGATGGACAACAATTGCTCTTTTATACTTCAAATCAATAAGCTTGCAATAGATTCAGCACACAAAGAATGGTGATATCCGGAAAACAGACTCCTCACTCAAAAATGAATTTTCTTCAATTCACATGAGAATTTAACTTCCAACAAGGCTACAAGCAATTTAGGCCTCAAAAAGATATTTTCCTGTACCAGCCTTGAACCCAAGGGAACTTGTCCTGGCAACACTTCAATAAAAATCTCTGATATGAACAACCTTTAAGAAAATACACCAATTCGATCTACAATACCACGAAACTTGCTAATTAGGAATCAAAACAATACATATCTTCCTGTGATCTGTATGCCTTCTCCAGCGCTACTAAACCTCAATACAATAGCCCTTTTAATTCTCGTTTTAAGCCCAAAATCTTCTTCTTGAATCATTTCCACAATCGTTTATATATGGGTTTCAGTATTTTGATTTCATATACTTAGAAGTCAATGAGACAATGCCCCATCATTTAATTTTAACATTATTTTAAATGAACTAATATCAAATATATAGGTGTGCCCTTCCCATTCATACAAAGAAACAAAGCTTAATTACAAAGGCCAAGAATATTTGCAAAAAATGCACTTATGCATGCTGTAATCCATTTGTCACTTCCACTCATGCAAGATCGCATATTCAGTGCTACAAAGCTTGCTGCTGCTACTCCAGCAAGAGCAATAACAATCCATCTTAAAAACTTAGTTGGGAAGATTAACAGAATCGAAGCTAGAATGAAGGTAAACAAAGAATATCCATAAAGACACCACAACTGCACCAAGGGTGTTGATATGCCCAAGTAACGGAGGAGGAAATAAAAATCGAGGGGTACCAAACAGATGTATCCATAAATCAAGCACGCAGCCCAGCTCATATAATTAATGTCATAATGCTAGTCAATTTGATCTTCACTCTTTATGGAAGACAAATAGGAAGCATAATTTCCCAGTGTCGTTACCTCAAATACAAGAGTTGTGGAAATCCAAAAAGGCCCATACCATATTTTTCTTTTCAGTTCGTTCTACCCATTCCATACAGAAGATGTTGACCTACATCAATATCCACGACTTTGGATCCACCATCCGTATAGAAAAACTAAAATAATTTTGTAAAAAGAATCCATTAACACCTTTCCCTTCACCCACTGTACAAGGAAACTAAAATGATTCTGAGCATGGAGAAATCCAATTTGCTATACTAATAACTTAGGCATTCGCTGGTTCAAACAGCTATGGAGTTCAGAAAAAGGAATGCAAACACATAGCTTTGAGTGCCTTTTGATTTTGCAACAATGAACAATCAAATATTCAAAGTCATTCTCCACTGCATCATCGTAACAATCGATTTATTCCACCAAACTTCAATAGAGATCCCTTATGGTCAAGGGTTCATACCATTAAGCACAAACTCAATGGTTCACAGTTCATCGCAAGTGCGCCAATGAATGACCAAGAGTTAATGCTCTATCGCTCAGGGAAGAAGGGGAGCACGACGTTCATTGTACATATAAGTGGCTCAATTTAGAGCATCATACCACCCCATCAACTTCTCAATGCATAGAGATCTACGAGTTGCCAATAATAAGTTTTCTTGGAGAGTATTCAACGCACATATAGAAAAGGTTGAACACACACAAATCAATTTAATACAACATATTTACTTCAAAGCGCACAGAAATGAACGCTTGTATTCCAAGACTAGTGTTCATAACTAACACATACACGGAGTTTGAATGATATGGCTTCCCAGTTAACGCAGCGCCAAGGTCCTTAGCTCAGAGATACAAACTTCCAGCAATCTAAAAATGCAGATGCTCACCGCACAACTGGTTTAACGGACAGGGATGAAATGCACCAACAGTTACAATAACCAGAGCTCAACGTTCAACGCATTGATCATGCTTTCACCGCACCATACACATATAATTTGCAGGAGAGCAGCGTACACCAGAGAGAAGCATCAAATGGATGGTACACAGAGAGAAGAGAGCTTTGTCCAAACATAGAGGAAATAGGGACACAAAATATCACAGAGAATTGCAGTAGTTATATGCAAAAAGAGGCTAAAAATAGGGGTTGTATTTAATAACATGTCAGACTAAAAGTAACTCCATATACCAAAGCATTCAATAAAACTGTTGATATTCCACAGCGTATAACATTTCAATAAGCGCACAACAGTTCATATTCCATTCAACGTTCAATAAACCATTCAATGAACCAAAAGATGATACCACTGGACAGGGTTATGCATACCATTCAATATTGAACCATAACGCATTCAACAGGAGCATTTCAGGCGTTCAAACCAGGCAGTCAGAGAGTGCAGAGATACCATGTCAGAGGAATATCAGACAGAGAGCGTAGGGATGGCAGATAGAGGTCAGGTGTAATGACACTCTCTCTTTTTTTCTTTTTAAACGTTTATGACAGTCAGAGAGCATTACAGGTAATGAAGACTAGGCCAGCACTATTCAAGGCAGTTTAGACCAGTTGCTCAGAGAATAACAACATCTCATTTTTTTACTAAAGGATAAATCTTGAGAAAGAAAACTACACAAGCCACACATCATGGCTCCGATACCATGTTAAACACACATGGACAGCAAGAGAGATGTGAAAGATAAAACATGCAATACAATTTTTATTAACAATAGATATACATTTATAGTACATGTGGTGACCGTTGGGATTCACATCCCAAGGTCTCTTGGAATCCTTAGTCTATTCAGCTTCCACACTAACCCATTTAGGATCAGGTGTCCAACAGTTTGCCTTTATCTTCGCGCACTTTGTCCCATTTCAAAACAAGATCCCAATTTGTAAAAATTTTGGGCCAATAGAATTTGCGTCAAAATAATATTTAATAATATTTTGATGTTTTGCATGTGTAATTATGGCTTTCTCCCTTTCTTCTTCTAATTTAAGGATTTGATCATATCTTAATTGAATAGAAGAGGAGGGATTTTCTTCAATAAACTACACTATGGGTAGAAATGGGAGTGCTAAGCTTGTTGGTATCATAGCTTCCTTCCCATACACTAAGTTGAATGGATAAGTACCTATTGAGGCCTTCTGTGTTATGCGGTCAGCGAATAATGCAAATATCAAAGGCTTGTGCCAATTCTTTTGATTCTAGTCAACAATTCTCTTAATGATTTTGATCAGATTTTTGTTGGTTGATTTTGCTAAGCTATTACCTTGAGGATAGTAGTTTGCAGAATATTTCAATTTAAATCCTCTTTTAATAGCAAATTTAAGTATGGTATTTCTAGAAAAACAAGATGCATTACAAAAAATGAGAGCTTTAGGTATGCCAAACCTGGAAATGATGAATTGATCTATGAATTCAATAATTGCCTCAGAGTTTGCTACCTTCAAAGGAATTGCCTCTACCCACTTTGTAAAGTAATCCGTGGCTATAAGGATATATCTATGTTGCTTGGAGGAATGTGGAACAATTTCTCCTATGATATCTAGTCCCCATTATTCAAATGGTTGTTCAATGTTGACTGGTTGCAAAGGAAAAACTGGCTTCCTTTGTCTTCTACTAGCAGTTTTGCATGTTCTGCATTTCCTTACATATTCATGGGCATATTTGAATAAAGTAGGCCAATAATAACTAGCATGTATTATTTTGTGAGCTGTTGTATCACCTCCAAAATGTCCACCTGCTGGACCATCATGTAATTCATGCAAGACCTTTTGTGCTTCAGTTTTTTCAAGGCATCTTAACAAAACCAAATCATAATTCTTTCTCAACAACACATCATCAATAATCTCGAAGTGTTTTTCTTTCAGTCTTAAGGCACATTTGTTTTTGTAAGAGAGATTAGAAGGAACATATCCATTTTTCAAATAAAATAACAAATCCGCATATTGAGATTCAAAATTGATGATACTTATCTCGTTGATTTCTCAATATTGTTCGAATTTTGATGTTCCCGAATGTTAGAAGCTCCTGCCAACAACCTGCAAAAACCTTGACCTTTTACAAATTTCGCTGGTTTAATATCTAAATCATATTCTTGTAATGTTGTAATCCAATTGGCTCTCTTCTTTCCCACTTCTCTTTGGGCTAGAAATTGTCTCACTGCTAAGAATGAGACTATTACTTTTGTATGAGTCTTTAGGAGAAATGGTCTAAAATGTTTAATAGATTTGAACACAGCGAAGTCTTGCTTTTCTACTTCAGAATAATTAAGTTCAGCACCTTGAAGATTTGAACTGAAAAAGGATATGGGTGCTTTAGTGTTTTGATCATTCATTTGTGTCAACACAGCTGCATAAGAAGTATCGAATGCTAAAGTATATAAAATGAAATGATTGTAAAAATTTGGAGTGTTTAATGTAGGAGCATTAATGATAACCTTTTTGATTAAATCAAAAGTTTCCTTTTCATTATATCCCCATTTGAATACCGAATTTTTCTTAATCATGGTCTATAATGGTAAAACGATCTGTGAAAAATTAGGAACAAATCTTTTTATAAAATTTATTTGACCTAAAAATGATTACGTTGATTTTTTATTGTGTGGAAGAGGAATATTAGAAATATCCTTGATCCTTTCTAGGTCTATATAAATGCCATCTTTTAATACAATAAATCCCAAGAGTTTACCTTGATCAAGAGCGAAAAAAGATTTCTTAAGATTTAATGAAATCCCATACCTTTTACAACATTCAAAGATTTGCTTAAAATCATGTAAATGATTTGCTCTTTTCCTATAGAAGACAGTAATGTCATCTAAGTAGACATTAACTGACTTATTAATCAGACCCTTGAATGCTATGTCCATTGCTCTCTGGAAGGTAGCTCCAGCATTAGTTAAACTGAAAGGCATTTTCTAGTATCCATATGTTCCCCATTTAGTTATGAAGGTAGTCTTTAGTCTGTCATATGGGTGTACCAATATTTGGTTATATCCAGAAAAACCATAAAAAAAAGACATTAATTCAGAACCAACCATTGAATGGAGAGTCTGTTCCATAGTTGGCAGTAGGAAATTATCCTTTTGGCTTGCCTTATTAAGATTTCTGAAATCAATGCAGATCCTAATGTCACCGTTTTTTTTTCTAACATGTACTAATTTAGAAACCCATTTTGAATGTCTAACTAGAAAAATAATCTTGGCTTTCAAGAGTTTATTCAACTCTGTTTTGATCTAACTCTCTAGATTCAGATGTATTTTCCTTAATTTTTGCTGCACAGGTTTCTCCTCAGTAATCATTGGAATTGTATGTTGTATGATAGAAGTATCATACGTTTTTAGATCGTCATAACTCCAAGCGAAAAAATTTCCATATTTATTCAACAATTTGATAAAGGCAAATCTTTTTTCTGGAGTGAGCCCTAGTCCCAGATTGATATTCTGTGGTTTGGCCTCAGTGCCAAGATTTATTAATTCAGACCTTAAAGTAGAACTTTGAAGTTTTAAATTAGTAACTTGTTTAAACCTATCCCTGATGTCATAAGGATATTCAAGTTTGACTACTGATTTTGGTATGGAATTTTCCTCTGGTTTTTGTTTTATTTGAAGATTATGATCATTCTCATCAATAATTTTGTCATTATAGGATTTCTCAGAAGTTAAGAAATTCAAAATGTCTTCATCATGATTAAATACTCTCCAATTGGTGACATTGTCTGGAATGGATGGTCTAAAAATCAACTCGACTGAAAACCTATTAGGGCTGTAATCCTCCGATGGAAGGAACTTAGAGGCAACATTGGCTAATAAATCAGCTGCTGCATTCTGAGATCTAGGAATGGGAGAAATATTAAATGCGAGAAAATGAGATATGAGGTCTTGAACCAGAGACTGATAATGCTCAAGATGTCCAGAAAGGCAATGGATAGTATTCCTTACCTGCTTGATGACAATCTCAGAATCACCAAATACTTTTAGATATTGAATCTTCAAGCCTATTGCCTTATAAAGCCCTTGGATCAATGCCTCATATTCAACAATATTATTTGTACACTCAAATTCTAGTCTGCATGAAAGCATAGTTTTTTCTACTTCAGGACTAACTAAAATATATCATGCTCCTGTACCTTCATTGGATTTTGACCCATCAAAATATAAAGACCAAAATACAGGCTTATCTTTAGTTTTATTTATAATTTCTTCAGCAATAGTAACACACCTTGATGTATCTGTACGAGAAATTTTTTCTATCTATGATGTGAAACTATTAACAGAGAAAGGTGATGATTGAGCGTTAAAATTACCAAAGAATGATTCGGTTGAGTAATTTCTGAGAATGTTATTGTTGAAAGCTATGGGTTGATTTTCCTGCTCAAAGTCTGTTACAGTATGAGTCATGTGCTTCTTCGGATCGATCTTAATTTGATTTGGATTCACTTTATAGGGAACCACATATGTGACCAATAAGTAGAAATATATCCATGGAGTTTCTCAAACCAATCCCTGCTTAAAATTAATCCATAGAACTTAGGGATGTCGACAATCAATATATCAATTCTCTGAACTACTCTAGGATCAACTGAAAACTTAATGGTGACTGAATTAGTCTCTCCCAAGACTTGAATCTTAGTTCTATTCAACTGAACAATATGCACTATAGATTTTTGGGGCTCTATGTTCAATTTTAAGCAAACCGAGGCTAGCATTATGTTTGATGAAGCCCATGAATCTATTAAACAATTGTGTAGATTTCTATTGTAGATTTCATAGGTTAAAAGAAAAGGGGGAGTATGAGAATTAGATCTATCTCTGATCAAAATAGTATTAGTAGCATTTACTCTATCTGATGGTGGCTTACCTGTCCCATTAGCCGCCTTGGATAGTACCACATCTGGAAGAGGAGAAGAAGGTACCACGTTTAACTCTTTGAGCAACAATTTATGTTGATGTTTAAGTTTGCTAAGCTCAAACAAAGAGATGTTATTTCTAGTTTTCTTCATGTCTTCTATAATGTTATAATCCATAGAGTCGGAGACTACCAATGTGTTGGACAATGAGGGTGGATTGGAAGATGATGGCTAATTTTGAGTAGGAAACGTTATAGATTTCTTCATGGGAGCTGTTATCACAAAACCAGTACTGATGGCTGCTAATCAGTAAGACCTTATGTAACTATTTCAGACCAGACTTTTAGCTAGGGATTAGCCTCCCTAACCTGAGAGGGCTCTCTCAAAACAAACTACTGATTTATCTTTAGACACAAAGAGGGCTAACTCTTGAAATGAAAATTTAGTAAACATACTGGTTGGATAGACAACATAACATCTCTTCCATTGGGCTCATGGAGTCAAACATCTTTCAGTAAACTATCAACTGCTCATTCATAGAAGCCAAGGCATGTAATGTTTAAACATTCAAAACATTTCTCAAATAACCATCAACTCGTAAGTACACACAGGAAGTCTGAGCACTAGGTGAATTCAGAGTGATTGTGTACCTAAAGAGCTGTAAAACATGAAAGAAAAGAACCTCAACTTATAAGTATACACAGGAAGTCTGAGCACTAGGTGAATTCAGAGTGATTGTATACTTATCAAGCTGTAAAACATAAAAGATCAAACAGAACCACAAACATCTTGAGCATTTTAACAAAGTATGAATCTTGGGAAGAATAAACAGTCTTTCTATTATTGTAAAAAAGCTTTGTACATAGGCCAATAAAAACTCTGTTTTTTGCATAAAAATCCAACCCCCATTACATCAGAGTTTCCTCTATATATAGGAAAATATTCTTAACTACTTTGAGCTTCCTCCTCCAGCATGAGGGGAGCTCGATGACTAACATTTACTATCCTTATCTATCTTAATAGACTCATTAAATCTACTAAGCATTGAACTGTAACTACAAAAGAGTTCTAATCAAACTTAAACTCTAATTTATTCTCCTCGTATCCTGATTCCTTTCTAGGCCTTCAACAACTGTCTCCTTTAGTTATGGCCGTGGTTGCTGAGATAAGGATGTATGAAACCAAATTAGCCTTGGATGTTGAACGTGCTGATAGTTCATTTATCATAATAATAATCCCCTGTTTTCATGGTCTTCGTTCCCCATCATCCTTCGAAAGTTAAGGCATGTGTTCCCAGCTGTTTAATACTTCAAAATTTGATGAGCATCACCATCTTTCCAGGTATGCTGGAAGCCTTGTTGATTGAACAAGTGTACAAGCCAACATCTTCGTATGCATCTTCAACCAAACCCTAACCACCGGTGATAAAGTACCTTTGTTAAAGTTCTAGCTTATGACAAAATCTTTTACCTTTATAAAGGATGGACACTTGTCAATATTTGAATGGCTCTGATAGCCTCATCTGGTTTCCTTGATGTTCATTAGCCCTTTTCTTCAAAATCTGCTGACCTCATCATTAGACTTGTTATTTTTTCCAAAAAACAACATCTACAGCAGTTTCGTAGTGCGCTACGAAACTGCTGTTCTTTTCAAAAACACAGTCTTCAATAAATCTATCAATATTCTTTGTGACTGCAACAGCTCTGCTTCTGGCATCAAAAACTCCTAATTTACCTTGATTTTATATGCCGTGCTTACATGCCTTGAAAAACAATGAACTTAAGTAAAATAGAGCAAAACCTTGGGGCAACACCTGACTTTTAAAATCTGCAATTTTATTTGGCAGCTAATTTATTTAGCTGAGCTTTTAGTTTTGCAACCTCCTTTTCCATGGCTGCAATTTCTGCTACGGCCTTCTCCATCTCAACCACTTCTTTTTCAGTTGCCTCCCATTGTTCTTTTGAAGATGAAGTCTTTGTTTCTTTGGAAATGGGGACCTTTTTATTCATATCTTTCTTCTTGATTTCTTTTGCTTTTTCTGTTCTGGGTAGCTGCTTCTCCATTTCTCTTGCTTGTCTTCTTGTTTATGGTTTTCTTTTCATTTCCTCTGCCTCCTCTGCTTTAGGCAATTGTTCAATTACTTTTGTTGTAGGTACCTTCACAGCTACCTCTTCCCTGTGCAATTGCTCAGCTACTTTAATTTGCTTCCTGGTGACTGGCCTCAGTGGTTTGAACATAAATTATTTACCAGGTTCCTCAAACCTTAACCTTTTTGAGGCCTTTGATTTTTTGGTGCTTTCGGGTGATGACTGAGTTAGGTCAATATGCATTGACTCAACCTGCATTGATTTAGCTTGCTCAAAATCAATTGCCTCAAGCAAATCATTTAGACTAGCTTTTGATATTGGGCTTTCTTCTACAACTATTGATTTGCCTTTTTCTTTACTTAACTGACTTTTGGTTTTGACTCTTGATACCTGTTCAACTCCCCTTGACCCTGGTGCATTTTTCTTGTGTTTGATTTTCTCCTTTGATGATGATTGCGGTGTCTCTTTGATAACTGATGGCTTTATTAATTCCTTCAACTGGGTCTTGGTTTTCTTCTTGCATTTTATTTCCTTTCTTAGTTCAGCAAGAGTAGGTTCTTCAGTCAACCTTTCTCTTTCTCTTACAGGCAATGGGGTGAGGCCTATCTTACTCTGAAAACCAGCTATAAAAATAAAAGAGTCCCAATCTCGACCAATCTTCTGCAAGTTATCCAGTACTAACAGTTTTATTAAACCATGGTGAAACAATGATGTTTCACAGTCATCTTTCCTCAATTGAATCTTGTCACACATCTTACTAAGGCTTCGAAACAAGTAGAATGGAATGTCTATGACAACTTTTCCTGTAAAGTGCAGCAGCAGTTTGAAATGATAAGAGTAAACCTTGTTATATCTCCCTTCACATGTTAAATATTTCTGAATACATGTTAGGAGGAGTGCATAGTGTTCTTTTACATAGTGTCTTGGCACGACCTTTGTGAGATATTCATTAACATAAGGCTCCTTCAGGAACTCCTTGCAGGGGTTCATATCAAATTTGAAATTTTTGAACCACTCCTGCCCTCCTCTCTGGATTTCAGTCACCCTAGCAATCACCTCTGAAGATACAGGGAATTCTAGCATAGCTACTTTAGAACTTAAACCAGTAAAATTTAAGGCAAATGCTTTCGTTACCTCAGCATGCCCCCCTTGTAGCTTTTCACAAAAAGACCAGCAACCAGCATTCTGAAAGGCTTGTCTCACACCTTCATCTCTCAATGCGAGATCCAATCCCATAGGTTCAGTTCTCTGACACCTTCTAGACCGATGCCCTTTCTTCTCCATTTTGCTTTGAACTCCTTTGCGTAGAGAAACACTACCAGCTTCAATCTTCAAATGCAAACTCAGACTTTGAATGCCGGCTCGCTTGCAATCAGGTTCCTTATAGAGAATGAATTCGGGCTCCTCCGCAACTTAACAGTCTTATCATGCAAACGGACCAATTCATGCAACATCACCAAATATCATACCACTATCAGCATTACAGACCATTTGAATGATTTTATGTGCGTGGTTATGAACTTATTGAGGGAATGATGGCTTATACTTTCTTGAAAGGATGCCATTCTGACAATTAAACAGACGGACATACTGACTCATCCCTCAGACATGACATTCTAAGAATCAGTGCTGTTTTAATCCCCGAATCCGCGATTTCGTAGCGCAGACAGATATGAGTTGACAACATGCGCTACAAAATGGCTGGTTAATGACATGCTGTGAAGAACTAAAACATCATTGCGCTGCAAAATCAACCAATGAAATTGCGCTGCAAAAATGCGGAAAGGACTAGTGACGTATATAAGACAAGACATATCTAATATAATAATGATGGAGGATAGCTAACGGTTTTTGAAAATGGTTCATATGAATATCTTTATAAAACACAATCCCTAAGTAGCAAACATAGGGCAATAACCATTAGACACCTAATTTTTGGACAACAAAAATTTTATGGACAACATTATGTACATATCACTGCAGTTCTAGGTGATAACAGGAGCCTTGTCTTTGGTAGTAGGGGTTGCATTTTTCTTCTTTTGATTCGGTTGAATAGGCTTTGCATTAACTTTACTTTTGGTACTTACCCGGAGAGCTTCCTATTCACTTTCAGTATCAGATTTGGGTAAAATGAAGTCCCACATACCATGACATTCAACAACATCTTCTTCTTCTTTTTACTCGGATGACAAGACTGTGTCTTCATTCTCATCATTATCTGGATCTGATTTTGTATTAGATAAAGCATTAGGTGGTTTTGATTCAGCTCTTTTGAAATTCATAAATGGATTTTAGTGGAGGTTTCTACTACCTATTTCTTTATCTCTACCATTTCATTAGACATAGTCTTTAAAAGCGAACCCTCCATATCATATGGATCTTTAGCCACTTTCTTCTTAGAATCTTCCTTAAAAGTAACTTTTTTGGACTTTCTCTCCTCAAGAGCGGTTTTATTTTCTAAAGTGATTATACATTTCTCAACAACGATTGCTTCTTTCATATTCTTTGCTAAAGTAGGCTTTGCAGCTTTATCAACAAAGATTTCTATATTCGAAGGTAAGGCAGAAATATACCATTTGCTTCGAACTTCTTCATTGGGCTTAGATGTAGCAGGAATTTTATTTAAGAGTTTATTAAATCGCGAGTTGAAATATTTAATAGGTTCTCTAGATTTTATTTTAAGATTGGAGAGATCATTGATTAATGTTGTTGTAGATCTATCATCTCCGAATTTAATCAAAAACTGCTCTTGGAAAGCATTCCAACTAGTAATGGATCCTGCTGGTAAAGAAAAATACCATGATCTAGCTGCTCCTTGTAAGGTATATGGGAAAAGTCTCACAAAAACATCTTCTTCTGTCACTCCATTTAAGTTTATTGACAACATAAAGTTGTTTTTGTGTTCTTCTACTAGTATTCCAATATTTGGATTAAAATTTGGCAACCATTTTTTGAGATGGGTCGGTAATTGACTTAAGGGAGCAGACATTACGATTGCCCCTGGATTTGTCCATGGCCTTGGTTGAGGTTGATTGTGTGCCATTGTGCTAATAACCGAAGAAAGTGAGGATGTGGTGCAAGTGGTTGGGAAGAGGATGTCAGAGTACTTGTACCCTGTTGGACAATGATATGAAGTTGGGGAGTGGATGGTTGACTTTGCAATGGATTAGATGAAATGGATGATGATGATGAAAGAGTCTCACTGTAAGACTCTTCAGGTGTCTTCCTAGCTCTTTTCCTTTTAGGCAGAGGAAATTCTGTTGGTTCAATACCAAGCTTTTCACTTTGTAATCTTGTAAGAGGATGAGAAGGAATGTATTGCGAAGTCACACTACCTTGGGATAATTTATACTTTTCCTGAGATATTGAAAACCCTTAAAGTTTCTGAATTGAAGACTGAAATTCAGGGGGTTCAATAGTGGATTCGTTTGATATGTTCAGGTCTTCAGCAGTGGTTGTTGTCTTTTCAATTTCTTGCTTGGGAATTGGAGATTTAGAATGTGAGGAGAAGTTGGAAAAGATTGTGAGGGATATTTACTCTCGGAATGGGCTATGGATTTGAATTTACTCACCATTCACAGTTCAGGCCCTCCTTCTAGCGCGAAAAATGTTGATGCCTCTAAAATCGTTGGATCAACATGTTGGCATTATGGCACAGGTTTGGGGCTATGGCACAGGTGTTGTCCTTGATGGCAACCTTCTTTGGTAACAGATCTCAGTTCAGGCACTCAGAAAGTAGAAAAAGTCATATACATAGGTTCATCTAGACTAAGGCGCGTATACACGCGAGTTATACATTACAAAAGCGCGTATATGTTGGTGATCATCCTTTTTGTCCATGGCAGTTAGATATTGGAACTTGAACCTATGTTTTGGACCATGGCGTCTCATCAGATGTGTCGATCCCTAGTTTTGGGTTCATGGTATTGAAATGTTATGGTTTTGGACCATGGTATTGGGGAAGGCCTAAGACTATAAAAGAGGAAGGAGATCTTGTGACAAATTGCCATTTGAATTATGATTGAAGATCTGACAAAGTGCTAGAGCTGATATATTGGGTGGTGATGCAGATCTGGATCTGAAGGAAGGAGGAACCTTAACGCAAAAGGAAGGATAAGTTCTATTCATGGGTGATAATCTTTAAGCCTGAATGGTAGTATCTTTGTATGATTTTGATCTACTAGGTGTGGCACTTGTCTAATCTATAAGTCTGATAATCTGGGTTAATTAGTGATTGAATATATGGAAGAGCGTGTTGTCTTTTATAGATCTATACGCAGGTTCAGTAAAGCGAGGGCGCATATACACGCAGTTTAGGTGAAGTAAAGGCTCGTATACGCAGGTTGTTCCATACGCAGATGCGTATGCACGCAAGTTGCAGACTGTTGAAATTGCGTATATGCTTTAAGTTGTGATCTAGCTATTTCTGCTTATTGCTGCTGTGTTCTGGGTTCCGTTGTGTGGTTTCTGGTACTGTGTTTGGGTACAGCTGGCAGAGGAGTATCTACTTAACTTCAGATCTAGTTGGTGAAAAGGAGTTTGGTTGATGAAGATTTTCTTGATAACTGTTTAATGTTCATGGATCTAGTCTGAAAATTGATGAAACGTGGTCCGTGGAAGAAAGAGAAGGTTGTAGCCTTCTGTAGGCCAGCACCTATGTACTAGTATCTTGGCTAGTGCAAGAGCTA
>APFE031147194.1:42646-64810 GCA_000404065.3 Pinus taeda | reverse complement strand
AATAAAAGAGAATATCACTTTTACTTTAAGAATTTAACATTACCATGAATTGCATATCCCTCAAACTTCCTGATGAACTGCATATCAACACTAGGGAAAAAATTCACTTTTATAACTTTAGACACACATCTAGAAGCAACAAGAAGTCACTAACATACCCTAAAAGTAAATTGAAAAACAAATTAAAAAAAACACAAGTTAATGAGGAAACGTGGGTCGTACAGCCCTGAAACACGTTTCCGGCCGTACTGGCCACGTTTCCGTTTCGGGAAACGTGGCAGTACGGCCGGAAACGCGTTTCACGGCCGTACCAAACGCGTTTCCGCGTTTCGTACCCGTTTCCGTACGGAAACGTATCTCTATGCAACGTTTCCTGCAACATAGTCTGATTATCACAGAAAACACTGGTCGCTTCCATCCTCTTCCTGAACAAACTCACAAGAAGTTTTCTAAGCCATATAGCTTTGCACGTAGCTGTGCTAGCCGCCATATATTCTGCTTCTGCTGAGCTCATAACTACTGACTTCTGCTTCCTGCTACACTAAGAGATCATTCCTGATCCAATGCTGAAGCAATACCCGAAGGTACTTTTCCGGTCTACTGAACTACTTGCCCAATCTGCATTTGTGAATTTGCTCAATCTGACGTCATCTCCTCTGGTGTATTTGAACCCATATCCGATTGTTCCACGCACATATCTAAGAATGTGCCTAGCCGTTGCCCAATGCACCCTTTTTGGTTCCACCGTGAACTGACTAAGGGTGTTGATAGTGAAACAAATGTCTGACGTAGTGTTGACCAGATACATGAGCGACCCAATGAGCTGTCTGTGCAAGGTGGGGTCCACTTCCTTGTCTCTTGATGAATCTATTTTCTTCTAGTTGGTGATCATAGGCGTAGCCATGGGTCGACAATCCTGTATACTGAATCTCTTCAGAATCTCTGTTGCATATCTTCCTTGCCCAAGGAAGATCTCCCCATTCTTCTGCTGAACTTCCAACCCTAGAAAAATAACGCATTAACAACATATCCTTCATGTCGAATTCTGCTTCAAGATTCTTCTTGCAGTCCTTTATGAGCCTAGATGACCCTGTTAGAAATAAGTCATCCGCATATAATACCAGAATAGGTGGCTCATTCTCCACCTTTAGATAGTAGAGATTAAGATCAACATCACTCGTGATGAATCCCAACTATCGCAAGTAACTATCGATTTGACCATACCATGCTCTAGGTGCTTGCTTGAGCCCATACAGGGCTTTCTTTAACTTACATACATGAGTTCTCTTTTCACGAGTATTGAAGCCTTTGGGCTATTCTATATACACCTCTTCTTCTATCACCTTGTTCAAGAATGTTGTCTTGACATCCATATGGTGAATCTCCCATCCCATTTGAGCTGCTAGGGATATAACAGATTTGATAGAGGTATATTTAGCTACTGGGGCGAATGTCTCCTCATAGTCTATTCCTTCCTTTTGTGCCTACCCCTTTTCCACAAACCTAGTCTTTTACTTCTCCATACTGCCATCTACAACATACTTGATCTTGTAGATCCAACTTGATCCTATAACTGATCTATTCTCTGGTCTAGGTACCACTTCCCAGACATCATTTGTCATGATAAACTATACTCTTTTACCATGGAATCTACCCAAACTTGGTGTTGTACGACTTCCTGAAAATTGGAGGGTTGTTCAACTTGTGCTACCAAGGCTTGGTACCTGTCAGGCTGTCTACGCCACCACTTGTCGGTTCTAGGAGCTCCGACAAACTCCTTTGCGTCCCACAGTGTTTGCTGTACTTCCCTGCTGGTTCTACCACTGATGGTGGGAGGCTCAATCAAATCCTTCTCCTGTTCATGCTGTTCCATTTGCTGAGAATTGCCTGGATCTCCTACTCCTAAGGAAATATTGGTGTTGGTTACGGTACTTGATCTTGATATCTATCCTCCTGCTTGTCCTTCCTACTGCCCCTGCTGCTGTTGGACTAATGGAACATTTGCTGGCGTTTCCCGAGATTTTTATGAAAGCTCTATCTTCCATAAACTTTGCATCTTGTCTTACTACAATTTTCCTGTTGCTTGGAATGTAGATTCTATATGTTTTTGAGGTCTCGCTATACCCTACAAGGTACCCATTTTCTGTAGTATGATTTAGCTTACTACGCTTCTCGTCTAGAATGTGACAATATGTCACACTTCCGAATATCCTAAGATGACTTACCTCAGGCTTTTTCCATGTGAAGACTCCTTCAAGTGTTTTCTTCCCCAATGCTCTGTGAGGAGTTCTAGTATGTATATAGATCACTGTGTTGTATGCCTCTAACCATAAGAATCTAGGGAAGTCTTGGTCATATAACATAGCCTTTGTTGCCTCGACAATTGTTCTATTCTTTCGCTTTGCTACTCCATTCTGCGGTGGATTATATGGAGTTGTCCACTCTCTTTTGATGCCCTCCTTCGCGCAAAAATCTGTGAAGTTTTTATCTGTATATTCTCTACCATTATCTGAATGCAATACCTTTATCATTTTCATTGTCATGTTTTCTACAAGAGCCTTAAATTTTCTAAACCGATCAAAGACCTCATCCTTGGTCTTTAAGAAATAGATGCAGGGTTTTCTAGAGTGATCATCAATAAAGGTGACAAAGTACTCGCCACTGCTAAGAGCTTTTGTGGATATTGGGCCACAAATCTCTGAGTGTATCAATCCCAACACGCCTCTTGCTCTGTTGTCACTTCTGGGAAAAGCTGCCTTAGCGTAATTCCCTAGTACGCATCCTTTGCATACTTCATCATGCTTAGTATTGAGAACTAGAACTCCTGCAACAGTCTCTCTGAGCATTCTCATTGCTCAATGGTGTAAGTGTCCCATTTGCCTGTGCCATAGTTCATTCAATGCCTTTTCCCCATTATGATTACTGTCTATCAATGCCATTGGAGATTCAAGCTGCAATCTATACAATCTATTGCTTCGAGCTCCAATTTGTCTCGTCTTCTTCCAGCTAGGATGCTTAACATACACTTTCCTTCCAATGAAGTATACATCGTACCCCTGTCCTGTAATTGGGACACTAAAATCAAATTCATTCCTAACCCCGACACATGCAGTACATTACTGGTTATTATGCTGGTTCCTGCTTTTGTTTGAAACACTATGGTGCCTCTCCCTATTGGAGTACACTTTGTTCTGTCTCCCATAGTGATATGGAAGTCCATTTGCTCTTCTTGATAGCTAGATAAGTACTCTTGTACTCTAGTCATGTGAGCTGAAGCCCCACAATCAATATACCAAACACCTGCGAATGTTGAACTTGACAAACATGCAAATTCTTCTTCTAATCTGGAAGATAATACATCATGACTATCCATGTTGTTCTGTGCTATTCTCCTTCTCATGACATTTTTCTGCCCCAGCAATTGCTGCAGAAAACTGTGTGCCACCTGAAGACTACTTTGCGCTGGATCTGTTGCTGTGCTGCTCCCTCTACCATTGACAAAATCACGAACTGGAAATCTTACCTCTCTGTCAACTCAATCAGAGAGATTTTCCTCGAGAATCTTGCCCTTCTGGCTTGGATTGTGCAATCCCTCTGGGGATTCGATTTGCTGCCTAGACAACACTTTGATCTCCCTCCTCTTCAACGCTAGGCTCTTCCAGTCTGCTCTATTGCTTCACCTTCCCTCTGATACCATGTGAAAATTTGGAAATTCCAAATCCTACTGCAGCAACTGATAATATTTCTTCTATTTGTTAATTTACTGAAACAAATTATTTGTAGTTGTCTACGACAAATATCGAAGTACATACATTGCAGTCTTCAAATTAATTACTGCGGAAAATAAATGTAGGGAAAATACTAGCACACATTAACACAGTTGTTTGTGGATAATTGTCCCTAGAAAACCGAATGGGGGAAAATCGATGCAGCAGATGAGGGTTTCTTTTATTATTATTCTTCAACAAAATCTCATGTACAATATACGGATAATAGAATAGAAGAAGAATCACTGAGAGAAATTTTACAAACAAATTTCTCCACTCCACATTGAATTTCTGACACCTGAGAGAACCTCTTGCCCTCACGCTAGCCACACTGTGTCACCCTTTGCACAGTGACTGTGCTGTCCCTGCGTCACTGCCTTTGCATGGGTGATCTACGTCCCTCTTTTGCGTTGTGTCTTCCTGCTGTTTCCTGCACTCTCAACTATTGCTGATACCCTCTCCCTCTCACGTACAACTCACCATCTGATTCGATTTCCTCTTGCCGAACTTCAGCCAGTGAGAAAATCAATCTACTTTGGCCACTGAGTATCTGCCTGGTATATTTTCCAAATGCCCAATGAAGTCCTTATAATCCCCCATTGATCAATCAACGACCAAAATTAGATTCTAATTAATGGATCAGATCATTTTATCTTGATCCTCATCTTCTTCTAGAAGTTTCACACTCAATTTAATTAATACCCTTCAATTATTTTAATTTCCTAAGTTTAGAATTAGGCATCCATTAAAAATAATTAATTATTTTAATAAAATTGTCTCCGGGTGGAATTTCCCAAAACAATTCTGGGTTTTCTGGAATACATGTGTCCTAGCCTCCCTGCAAATTATGAGGCTTAGAGCACATTCGATGCTACCAGAAATCGACGTAGATCTTAGCCATTTAAATCAAGGGTGGAGTTCTAATCTCTCATTGACCCATGCGACACTTTTTCCCCTTAGTCCCCTTTTCATTTGTTACTCAAAAGTTACTTTATGACTTTTTCTTTATAAAGTCACTTTAGGATTTTATTTCTCTTAAAGTCACTTTATGACTTATAAACTCACTTTAACTTTATTTCCCATAAAGTTAAGTAAAGGGGGTCACATTAGGACACTCTTTCCTAGGCTAGATGTGAAAAATCACTTATCTTATTCCTATTGGGATTGCGTTACACCTCCTTTGATCCTCTGCTAGCTAAAAAATTCAGCTCTGAGGCCTCTCGGTCTCACACCCTGACTTATCTCTCTGAAACACGACTTCCTCAATAGAATTTTGATCTCCCTTTGAACCTCTGTGTTGCCACAACATAGCTCTGCATGGCCTTGCGTCAACCTCTTTAGACGTCTCCGTGCCTTGTACTCTTCGGTCCAGGAAAACTTCCCTTCGGATACTATCCCTGCCACTCATTGCAAGAAATCATTTCGAATTTCTCTCTGGCAACTGTTGCGCTGCTCTCTTAAAAAATTCGATCTCTGATCTCTTGATTTGATTTCCAAATGCCCATCAAGCCTCCTCTTATAATCCTTCAATTGAGAACCAACGACCCATATTAGGTGTTAGTCAATGGCTTAGATCATTTTGCCTTGATCCTCGTCTTCTAGAAGTTTCACCCACGGTTTGATTAATACCCTTTAATTATTTTAATTTCCTAAGTTTAGACTTAGGCCTCCATTAAAAATAATTAATTATTTTAATAATACTGTCTCCGGGTGGAATTTCCCAAAACGATTTCTGGGTATTGTGGAATACATGTGTCCAAGCCTCCCTGCAAATTTTGAAGCTTAGAGCAGATCCGATGCTACCAAAAATCAGTAGTCCCTTTTAGCAAGGAATATGCTGTAGTATGCAACCTGCTGAAGCATTACTCTGACTCTGAAACATCTCCCTCTGCGCTGTTGATGTCTGACATCGCTACCCAATAAATTTTGTGCAAATGCTACGTCTGTATTGTCGCTGACGCTGCCACTGCGAACATTGCGTCTGTACTGCAACCTTCTCCAATTGTTGCTGCTACTGCTACTGCATCTGCAACGGAAAAGCATCCAAAATTACTAAATAGGGGTTCAACATGATGTATATGTTGTTGGAGTTTTGACTGCTGCTGACCCTCTGAAGCCTCTGCGCTGCTGCTGACTATGCTCTGTGCCAACTGCATTACTGTCAATACTAGCACTGCGCTGTTGTTGACTCTGCTACGTGCCAACTGCATTGCTGTCAATACTAGCTCTCCGCTGCTCAGACTCTGGCGCTCCTCGCCACTACAACTATCACTCCGACACTCCTCTGCACCGACACTGGTCCATCTTGCTACTTTTGATCTGGGCTCCCATAACAAGGTATTGATTCAAGAGGTGGACTCCTCAAGGATCCTGCCCATTTGCTGTTCTTTCGAATTACAGTTCCTGATCACCCCACCTCTCCCCTGGAGGTATCTGGGCAACCATGTCAAACTCTTCCTCCTCTATCTTTGTGGATGCAGCCTTAGGATCATGCTTCTCGTCCTTGTCCTTCTTCTTGAGAGGACACTGTGAACATAGTCACCAAGTTCACCACACCGGAAGCACTTGATCTTCGAAACATCTTTCTTCTTCTTCCGCTGCTCCTGTTGCCCCTTAGATGCAAGGGCTGCATTTTCTTCCTCCTCCTTTGGCTTCATTCCACTACTGCTGCTGCTATAATCAAGTTTGCACTTGACTAAGTCTCTCCTCATCTCTTCCTGCTGAAGAGTGATCTACATCCCTTCCCAATCTACCAATCTCTCTCTGCCCAAAATGCTCTGGACAAATACTTGCTATTCTTTTGAACTAGAATTCAGGGCCAGCTTCACCATCTCGGTAAGCTGAGCTGTTGACCCCACAACTGCCAACGAGTCTCGGATCTTCTGAGGCTTCGTAAGAAACAGATCAATGCGTTCCCCCTTCAACATCTACGTGGATCTCATCTTTTGCTCCAAGTACATCTTCCGCTGCTCGAAAGATCTGTATAGCATGGCCAAAGCTTCCCACATCTGCCGAGCAGTGTCCTTGTCGACAATGTGACACACTACATGATCCCTCACTCTGTCGAGGATCAATCTCTTGGCCTTCGCCATCTTGGCCTTGTACTTCTTGAGCGGATCTAGATCTGTGGGTACAACTACCACACTGTCAACATAGGTTTTGAGATTGTGCTCATCCAAAAGGCATGAGATCCTTGCCTTCCAGATTATGTAGTTGGATGCACCCTCCAACGATCCTGATCTCGCAACCCATTAGCTGCCATTTCTGCCAACGAAATGTCGAACTGCCTCCTCTCTCCTCTGCGCAACACTAGACTAGCCTACGCACTCCCAGCTGGAGTTAGTAGGTCTGCTCTCCTCTGCTGCTGCTCAACAAACGAGAATTTAGACTTCTTGGCTGGAAGTCCTCTAAGGAAGAATTCTCTCAAGGTAGTGTTTCCTTCTCTCTTTTGACGTTTTTCTACCCCAACAACTGTTGCAGAAAACCGTGTCTCACTAGAAAACTGCTCTGTGTTGCTCCCTCTGACACTGAGAAACTTCAATCTGGAAATCTCTCTCTGTCGACTCACTTAGAGAGAGATTTTCCCATGAAATTTTTTCGCTCTTGGCCTGAACTGCGGAATCCCTCTGGGGATTCGATTTGTTGCCCACACAACACTTCAACTTCCCTCCAATTTAGCGGTGGGCTCTTCTCTGTCGACTCACTTAGAGAGAGACTTTCCCACGAAAATTTTGCCCTCCAGGCTTGAACTGCACAATTCCTCTGGGGATTTGATTTGTTTCCCACACAACACTTTGACTTCCCTCCTTCAATTCAGCAGTGGGCTCTTCTAGCTCTTCTCTCTTGCTTCACCTGCGCTCTAATACCATGTGAAAATTCCGTTGCCAATTCCTACTGCAACAATTGATGTTAATTCGATTAACCAATTGACTTGCTGTGTGCTATGACAAGTATTGAATTAAATACACTGTAGCCTACTCAAATAAAAATTGCGGAAAATAAATACAACACAGGAGAGAAATTATCATCACACACATCTTACACAATTATTTTTGGACAAATGTTCTCGGAAAAACCCAGTGTGGGAAAACCGGGCAGTAGCTGAGGGTTTGTATTATTAAGCAGTAGTAAATGTGAGTACAATTCGTTGGATGCCCAACTGGCTATCCGATACAAAGAGAAACTGGACAAAAAGAGTAGTGAGATGATCTCACCCCGTCACTGGAAGAATCGACACTGATCTGCACTAGAGATGAGCCTATGAGCATTTCGGCGTCACTCCCATGCAGCGACCACAGCTGGGACTTCGCTGCATCTCCTTCTGATCCTCTGCTAGTTGAAAACTTCAGGTCTCAGGCCTCTTGGTCTCACACCCTAACTTCTGGCTCTGAAACACGACTTGCTCAGCAGAATTCCGATATCCCTCTGAACCTTTGCGCTGCCACAACGTAGCTCTGCGTTGCCTTGTGTCAACCTCTTTGGACGTCTCTCTGCCTTGTACTCTCCTGTCCAAGAAAACTTCCCTGCAGATACTATCCTTGTCCCTCGTTGCAAAAAATCACTTCGAATTTCTCTCTGGCAACAACTGCGCTGCTCTCTTCAGAAATTCGAGCTCTGATCTCTTACTCAATATGTTTTCCAAATTCCCATCAAACCTACTCCTATAATCCTTTAGTTGAGAACCAACAGCCTAGATTAGATGCTAAATAATGGCTTTGATCATTTGGCTTAATCCTCGTCTTCTTCTAGAAGTTTCACCCACGGTTTGATTAGTACCCTTTAATTATTTTAATTTCCTAAGTTTAGAAAGCCTCCATTAAAAATAATTAATTATTTTGATAAAACAATCTCCGGGTGGAATTTCCCAAAACGATTTCAGGGTATTGTGGAATACACGTGTCCAAGCCTCCCTGCAAATTTTGAGGCTTAGAGCACATCTGATGCCACTAGAAATCAACACTAGACACCAAGCCTTAGGAACACTTGTCCTTGGTGCTCCTTTTCTAACATTCTTCTTACCAAGGAAAGTGTTTCTCATCACTCCCATCTTGTCTTTGAAGTAAACATGCTTGCTCCTTGGCAAGGACTTGGTGATATTGTTGGTCACCTGCTCATTAGTAGATATATACTCTAGCTTCACCGCTCCTCTCTGAACATAATCCCAGATAAAGTGGTATTTGATCTTGATATGCTTTGACCTGTCATGAAATACTGGATTCTTCGTCAATTTGATACACAACTCTGATTATCGCAATAGATCACTATTGGTCTCATCTGCTGACCAAATAAGACATACAATAGCTTGTGAAGCCAAAGGACCTCACAACTAGCTTGATTAGCTACCATATACTTTGTCTCTGCAAAACTTAGTGCCACTGATCTCTGTTTCCTGTTGAACTATGACACTGATTGAATGCAACATGAAACAACATCTTGATGTGCTCTTCCTGTCACTAGCACTGCTTTCCCAATCCGAGTATGTGTAGCTAGTCAACCTGACTCCATCTCCCTAGATATAGTCCATTCCATAATCCAATGTACCCTGTAGGTACCACAACACGTTTCACAACTACACAATGCACCCTCATGGGCTCTACCATGAACTGACTCAGTGTATTGACTGCGAAACAAATATATGGTCTAGTATTCACCAGATACATCAACAAACCGATCAATTGGTTATATAAAGTGGGATCTACCAACTTGGAATCAACAACGTGCAACTTCTTCCAGTTGTTAATCATAAGTGTGGCCATGAGCTTGCAGTCCGCCATATGAAATCTCCTTAGTCTGTCCCCTGCGTACTTGCCCTGTCCCAAGAAAATATGCGCATCCTCTTGCCAAACCTCCAGCCCCAGAAAATAGTGCATCAGTCCTATATCAATCATCTCAAACTTTGAAATAAGGTCTCTTTTGAAGTGTAATAAACAAATCGTCTATATACAATACAGGAATGAGTGGATCCTTGCTAACCACAATGTAATATAGTTTTGGATCTGCATCATTATCCTCAAAACCCCTTTGTTTTAAGTAGGAACCAATTCGGAAATACCATGCTCTCTGTGCTTGCTTCAATCCATTCAAAGTCTTCTTCAATCTGCATACATGGGACTCTCTCTCATGCACCTCAAAGCCCATTGAGAAAAGCGGTCTTCACATCCATTTAATGGATCTTCCAACTGATCTCTGCTACAATGTAGATTGTTGCTCTAATTGAAGTGTATCGAGGCACTAGTGCAAAGGTCTCGTCATAGTCAACTCCCTCTACTTGTGAGAATGGTTGTGCCACAAATCGAGCCTTGAACTTCTCAATGTTGCCATTAGCTGCATGTTTGATCTTGTAATGTTGAAATTTTGAAGTTCTATTTTGCACAATTAATTATTCCAAAACTTCTTTTCTTCTGCACTATTAGTTAAACAATTGTAGATAGAACATACACTATATAAACCATATGCAAAATAGAAGACAACCAAGAACACAAGGAGACACAGAATTTAGGTCTAATGGCAAGGGCAAAACCCACAAGGGGAAAACCCAACCAAATTCTTCTTCCATTAGAAATCAATTGTTCAATAGAGATACAAAATACAGTGAGAGAAAGAAGAAGTTTACCCAAATTTGAAGAAGGTCTCTGATAGCAGTGGTTGATGCATACATTGAATCACTTTGGCTCACCAAAATTTGCTCTTACTCTTCAAGACTTTCTCTTTCTCTTTCTTCAGTTCGTACTCTCCTTTTACAATGCACAAGAGAGTGTTGAGAGAGGATGAGAGGCGCACTCATATATAGTAGGAGGAAGGAGGTACACATGACTTGAGGAGGAGCAATTTGAGGAGTTACATCGCATGCCTTGAGGGGTAACTCGTATTTTCCATTTAGGGAGGAATCTTGCATATGTAACTCAAGCCATAAGGAGGAGTATGTATGCCTTAGTAATTCATGCTATTAAGAGGAGTTACATGTGCATTGAAGAGTGTGTAAGAGAATCTTTTTATGACTAGAGTTTAATGTGTGAAGGAGGGTGTAAGAGGAGTTACAATGAATCCATTAAGAGAGAGAATAATGCATCATTGAGTGAGAGAGAGAGTTACAATTGCCATCAAGGGGAGAGAGAGAGGAGTTGGCATGATTGAGTACCAAGTAGGAGAGGTTACATGTAATTTCATATTAATAATAATATTATAGTATCATAAGGATAATAATAATAATATTAAATATATTGATGATTAAATTAAAAATTAAACAATTGAGATTGATTAAAAATAAGTTAAGTGATTTTTCATCATATATATGATTAGCAATTGAAACAAGGTGACTTACTAATTTTGGAAAGTCAGGGTTGCAATGATAGACATGATTTTCTATTTTTAGAAAGTCACTCTAGAATAGTTAGAAATGAAATTTCATTCAAGGAAATTCATCCCTTAGTTGCCAATTTTCAACACTCACTCTTAGATAGGGAGGAATTTCTTTCTGACACATGGATTTCTGTAATCTCTACTTTGCAACAATGATGTTACAATCTAACGAAGAAGAATTATAAGAGGGGAGATTCATCGATCACTTTATATTCAATTGAGGGGATTGCCACTTGCCAACGTATGACAAGGATATCCCACAACCAAGTCTCTTCACTTGCTTGGGGGGATAACCCACTTATCAAGGATCTCACATGACCAAGTCATATCTCTGCTTGGGGGGGTAATTCACTTGACAAGGATCTCACACAACCAAGTCACATCTCTGCTTGGGGGGATCCACTTATCAACACATGACAAGGATCTTGCTCAACCAAGATTCATCTCTGCTTGAGGAGATCCACTTGTCAAGACACGACAAGGATCTTGCTCAACCAAGTCTCATCACTGCTTGGGGGGATCTACTTGTCAACACATGACAAGGATCTCGCACAACCAAGTCTCATCATCTATGACCACCCTCTCTAGGAAGGGTCACATCTGTCAGTTGAAGTTGCTCTTTGAAAATGAAGAATTTCCCTTTCGACAAAGGCTTGATAAGAATGTCGGTGATTTGGCCATCAATCGCTATATGATGGAGTCTTATTGCTCCTTTCTGCACCATATCCCAGATATAGTGATACTTGATCTCAATATGGTTGGACTTGTCATGGAACACAAGATTTTCTGTAAGTCGAATCCCACTCTTATTGTTGCAATAAATTATTTTTGTATCTAGCACATGCTCAAACAACTCTCCAAAGAGTTTCCTCAGCCATATTGCCTCATAGCTAGCCATGCTAGTAGCAATGTACTCAACTTCAACTGTGCTAAGCGCGACAAAATTTTGCTCCTTGCTCATCCAAGATATCATGATAGATCCTAAGCTAAAGCAACACCACGACGTGATTTCTTTCAGTAGAGCTACCAGCCGAATCAACATCTAAGTATCCATGTAGTCTTATATCACCGACAATATATTTCAATCCCAGTTTTATGGTCCCATGCAGGTATCTCAACACATGCTTTGCAACAATCCAATGTACATGGGATGGTTCAAATCATATATTGGCTCAGAGTATTGACTGCAAAACATATGTCCGGTCTATTGTTCACTAAGAGCATTAGTGCCTCTTTTTGAAGTTCATCTCCATTGGTGTATTCATAGATTTACATTCTATCATACCAAATATTTATAGCAACTTGACAACATATTTTCCTTGAAATAGGAAAACCTCACTAGGTTTCTCCCATACTTCAAGACCCAGAAAGTAATGCATTTAATGAAGATATTTCATTTGAAATTCGAAAGCTAACTCCCTCTTACCTGGAGAATAAGAGTCTCACTATCGGTGATTCGGTCAAAAATAAATCATCAACATGCAATACCAAAATCAAAGGCATACCTTGCACTGTTTGAAGATTTGGGGCTGCATTACTTCTAGTAAAACCAAGCTTCATCAAGAAGTTGTCAATGCGGGCATACCAAGCTCTTGGAGCTTGCTTTAAACCATAGAGGGCTTTTTTTAGTCTACGCACATGAGTTTTCCGATCCTGTACTTCAAAGCCTTGTGGTTGCTCCACAAATACTTCTTCCTTGAGGTAGCCATGCAAAAAAGAAATCTTCACATCCATTTGGTGAAGAGACCACCCTTGGCTCGCAACTAGAGCCACAATGGATCAGATGGTTGCATAACGAGCAATCAGTACAAAGATGTCATCATAGTCTATTCCCTCTTTCTCAGAGAAACCTCTAGCCACAAATCTAGCTTTATATTTTTCAATAATGCCATCTGCACCATGTTTAATTTTATACAACCATTTATAAGAAAACATATTTACCTTGGGGTCTTGGAACTATTATGAATGTTGGGCTCATATTCTTTGGCCATTGCATCTTTCCACACTTGATCTTCGCGGCTTCTTCAAAAGTGCATGGTTCAACTTGAATTATGTGGGTCATGGCTACAACATATCCTTGGAACCAACATGGTTTCTTGCTTTCTTTGAAGGTTCCTCTGAGGGCAACATGTTTATCAACATCTTGAAGAGTGTCTCAAAACCATAATGGCCTCTTTCTAGCAAGGGGATCACATGGAGGAGGATCCAAGGGGTCAATGGGCTCCTTACGTTCATCAACAAGGTCAGTTTCAGCCTCAGGATTTTCTTGTATGTCAAATACATCATCTTGTCTATCAACATTAGCAAGAGGAAGAGGAGTGTCTCTTGCCTTTCCAAGAGCTACATCTACATCAAATGTTACATCCCTGCTAAACTCTACATTTCTTTGACTAGGTATGTAAATTCCGTAACTTTTAGAATTCTCACAATAACCAACAAACATACCCTACTTACTTGAGGCTTCCAGGTTGTTCCTCTTTTCTTTTGGCACATGGAAGTAGACAGGACAAACAAAGATCCCCAGGTGCCCAACCTCGGGTTTTTCACCAGTGAAGACTTCTTCAGGGGTCGTGTTGTTTTGGGCATGGTGAGGAGATCTATTTTGTACATAGACAACTGTGTTCATAGCTTCTCCCCATAGAAACTTTGGCAGTTTCTGATCATGCAACATAGCTTTGACCGCTTCCATGATAGTTCTATTCTTTCTCTCGGTCACACCATTTTGTTCTGGGTTATATCAAACAATGGTCTCTTTTCTGATTCCATCTTCCTTGCAGAAGTCAATGAAATCATTGGAAGTGAACTTTCCTACATTGTCAGATCTAAAGATTTTAATTTGCTTTCCTGTTTGTTTTTCTACTAGAGCTTTGTAATCTTTGAAGATGTTAAATGCTTGACTTTTATTTTTTAGAAAATAAATCCTCGTCTTGCAAGAAAAATCATCCACAAAGATTATATAATACAAGTAACCACCAAGAGAAGTTATATGCATTGGTCCACATAAGTTAGAATGTACTAGATGCAATACCTCACTGGTTCTGCTTTTGCTTGAAGGGAATGGTCCCTTCACTTGCTTTCCATTTGTGCACCCTTGGCAAACACCATTATGATCAGATCCAATCTCCAGCATTCCGGAAACCATTTTTCTCACAAGAGGTAATGCTTTATAGTGCAAATGAGCGAACCTTCAGTGCCAAAGTTCACTTTGATGACTGTTGTCATGGATCAATGCATGAATTGGCTTTTCATTGACTTTGTACAAGCCTTCACATCATGCTAGATCTCATCGGCCAAGTGGGAAATTTACCATTTATAAAAACAACTTTCATTCCTTTATTTTCTAAAGTAGATATGGATACAATTTTTTTTTTCCAAACTAGGTACATACAAAACTTCTTGAAGTGAAATAGTTTTATCTTGATCCAGATGGAAAGAAACAAAACCAGATCCCTAGAGCAGTTAAAACTGCATGCAAGTATGAATATGTGTGTGTAGTCTTGTATTTGTAGTAAGTAGTAGTTGCATTTATCCATAAAAATTACACGGTGGTTACAATTCTTTGTGGCGGTGTGCCTATATAGTCATTGACTGGCCACAAAGATAGAAGGTCACAACTTTTGACCCATGTCTCTTCACAATTAATGGGACATTAATTAAGTTAATTAATTTATTATTATTTATTAATTGATGTTTATGAATATTTTTATTCATAACATTGCCACCCCCTTTAGAGAGGCTTTGTCCTCAAAGCACAAGCAGAAGGGTTTCCTCTAGTTGAACATTGTTGCGATGGAATTGCATCCTTTCCTTGGAGCTGGGAGTGTTAACACCATTTAATTTATAATGTTGTCCTTGCCAGTTAAACTCCATGAATTGTTCTTCAAGGTTTGTAGTATAGCTCCGTAGTTGTATTAACCATTCTACACCTAGAACTACATCCATTTCTTTGAGTGGTAGGGCAATAAATCTGTTTGTAGCTCCAGTTCTTGTATTTGGATTGAAACTTTATGACATTCTCATATTTCCTTGAATTTTTTTCCAGTAGCGATAGACATGGTTAGGTCCTTGATTGGGATTACAAATACCAAGTTGTTTAGCAAGTTCAATGTTTATACGATTGTGAGTACTATCAGAATCTATTAGTATATTGACATTTCTGCCTTTTATGAGTCCCTTGAGCTTTAGGGTTTTAGGACGTAGTCTTGTCCTCATGTTTGTTGAAACTTGACAGTGTAGTAAACTTAATGTTCCTTCTTGGAAATTGGCTCTTCTTCCAAAGATGTGGTGGAACACATTTTGTAGTTGCTTGTTGTTCTTGATCTCTAAAAGAGTTACTATTTTCATCAAGGTTTTTCCAGTCACATAAAATTGCAGCTAATGATGATTCCTCAAAATATGAATCTTCATTGTGTGTGAGAACGATTGCTTCATCACGTTCTTGTACTTCAATTTGCTTCCCATCTACTATTTTATAGTAGCACAGGGATGCATCTTCACATTTATGGCTTGGCATCCAGTGTTTTCCACATTTGCGACAATTATTTTTCTTTTTTTATCCTTTTTTCTAGCTCATTACTTGAAGTGTCTAATTCCTTCTTGACGTCATAAGTATAAAATTTCTTGTTAAGGCATTTGTGTCCTGATGTCCATTTGTCTCCACAAAACCTACATTTGTTAGTTTCTTTTTTTTGGAGTGTTGTTGTTGGTCTTTGTCTTCCCTGGATGGTGACATTCTGAGCTTATGTTTTCTCTCAATAATTATTGCTGCATGTCTAGCTTCTTCAATGGTTTGGGGTTTATATAGTTTTAATTTTTCCTGAATATAATCCTTAAGGCCACATTGATACATTTTTAGCAACTCTTCGTCTGAGAATCCCCTTTGCCTTATAGCTAATACTTCCCACTCGTGGGTGTATTCACTTACTGATCCTTTCAGTTTGAGGTGAATGAATTTTTCGTAAACATCATCTTCTTCTTCGTCATAAAACCTTTTTAGTAGGGCGTTTTTAAAATTTTCCCAATTGAACGAGGGAGCTGCACATTTGTTGGACCACCATAGGAACCAATCATATGCTTCTGCTTTTAGGTTGTTTGATGCTCATGACCTTTTCTTGTTCACCTATTGGTGAGTTTGCTCTAAAAACGACGTCCATTTTATTTACCCATACAATGGCGCCTTAATGGTCCTTACCATCGTATTTAGGTAATTCTCTTTTAATTTTAAGGTAGTCTCTATCAGGAAACTTTGTATGGTACTGACTTCCTTCGAACTGTATATGCAGTATTTGTGGCTTTTCGTGCATCGATGGAAATTCATGACTTAGAAATTTTTTGCCTTCTGTAGTCTTTGGACTTTGCATAGCAGAGAGATTAAAGGTGGATTGGCTCCTCCCATACACTGACTCACATGCTCTTTATTTCTTTGATATCCTATGCCATTTAGTCTTGGCTCTTCCCGAATTCATCTTGCTTTCTTTCGACATTATCAAGGTGCTTGCGCACTCTGTCGAGTTCTTGAAATTTCTTCGAATTGTCGTCATTACTACTGCTTCCCATTTTGTTCCTCTTTTTCCTTGTAGACCCAATTTTATTTTATTTTAATTTTATATATATATATATACAACTATATTAAATTGATATAATATAGTTTAATTGATATAATATAGTTTATATTTAGTGAATTATTAGAATTATAGTATAGTTTCAAACAAATATCAAATGTAAAAAAAAAGAGGTGTGAATTTTTTTTGTTAAAAAACAATGTGATCTGAATGGGTTACTAGTGGATAGAGGTGATGGGTCACGTTGTTTGACCACGTTGATTAAACATGGAATCAGGTGATACGATGCCGTCAGACAACGAAATAGTGAGGGATGATTGTTTTTTACTCACAATTGTGGCCAATGGAGGGACAACACGGCGAAGGGAAGAGGACTGCGGAGGCACGATTGGGCGGTGGTTTGTAAGGAAGTAATAGGCGAAGGAATGGGGTGGACGTGGATAGTGCAGTGGACGACAAGTCGACAGACAACATCGGTGGAAGGGGTGTTGAGCAGCGTAGGGAATGTGGTGGCAGGTTTGACGGACGACAGCAGGGAGCACAAGGAAGCACAGGGGCGTGGACAGGACCAGGACAACAGATGGAGCAGTGAAATGGACGGGATAATGAGGACAACAGAGGACGTCTTCCATAGGATCGCAGGCTTTAATACCACTGGAGCAGTTAAACCTTAGTGCAAGCATGAACCTCTGTGTGTAGACATGTATTTGTAGTAAGTAGTAATTGTATTATTAATAAAAATTAATTGGTGGTTACAATTCTTCGTGGCAACTGGCCACGAAGATAGAAGGTCACAACTTTTGACCCATGTCTTTTCACAATTAATGGGACATTAATTAATTTAATTAATTTATTATTATTAATTTTTGTTATTTTAATATTCATTTATTAATTGATGTTTATGAATATTTTTATTCATAACAATCCCTTTATAGGATATGTAGAGTTATCTCCAAGAATTATTTTTAAATCTGTCTCCCTCTCAACCAGATTTGAGAGCAATTTTTTTATAACCAGGAAAGTGTCTCGAGGCATCATTATCAACCAACCAACTGTCACAGGAATTTGCAAGAGAGAGGAGCTAGAAAGAGTAGAACCAAGAAAGTATTTTGATTGTGTTTCAGCTGCATTATTATCATACCTTGGGTTCCATGAAGGACAAAAGCTCTCTTTACGAGAAGGAGCTTCACTTCTTCTTCTATAATCAGATTTGTTGGAACGATTGTTGAAGTTGGATCTTAGTGCTCCTCTGTTTTCTGGACAATCATAGACATAGTAGCCTATTATGGCAATTGTAGCATTGGACTTTTGATAAGTCTCTATTCCATTTAGAGAAAATGTTGGGAGTAGGTTTCTTTGAATAGTGATGGCCTCTTCTTCCTTTCTTCGTCTAGCCTTGGATAACAAAGGCAGTCGATTCTCCCTCCTCATGCTTGGGAATTCTTCCTCTAGAATTCATTCTGGCCTCTTCTTGACTACACGTTCCCAGTGGCTCATCAAATGTAGGAAATTGGTCATTATTATTGATGGTAGTAATAAAAGTTTTCCAAGAAGAAGGAAGTTCTCCAAGCATAATCAACTCCAGCTCTTTATTAGAAACAACTTCACCATAAGTCGACAACTGATCTTTGATTTATGATATCGTCATGAAGTATGCTTGGATGGTCTCTTCTCTATTCATCTTAATATCCTTGAGATGATTCTTTAGAACAAGAATTTGTCTCAAGTTGTTCACTTGATACATTCCAATCAACTTGTCATACATTCTTTGACTTTCTTCAAATTGGAGATATAAGTGATGAGGTGGTATCCAAGAGAATCAAGGATAATCTTTTAGCCTTGACTTATCCTTTCTTGTATCGGGCCTTGATAGAAACATTTGAGTTTTTAGATGGTTCTACTACCTCTCCTTCAACATAAGAACATCATATTCCTCAAGAGTAATATCCAATCTGAATTTCCAAGGGAAGAAGTTTGAAGCATCAACCGACTTTTCTTCATTCTTAAAGTAAAATGAAGACATCTTTATCTGCTCAAAACTTCTGCAGCTAATAGAAAGGGATAACAAGAGATATTTCAACAGTAAATGAGATATTTCAATAGCAAAAGAGAAAAGATATTTCATCAGAAGATGAGCAGTAATTAGCAGGAACATCAAGTGATGTATCAGCAGAAAAATGGTTGCAAATAGAGTGGACAAAAAGTGATTTTCAGCAAAAAATGAGCTGCAAATAGAAGAGACAACAAGTGATTTTTCAGCAGAAAATGAGCTGCAAATAGAAGGGAAAGCAAGTGATTTTTCAACAGAAAATGAGCTACAAATAGAAGGGACGACAAGTGATTTTTCATCAGAAAATGAGTTTGTGTTACCATTTAAACCAGCAAGGGACCTAAAAGAGTTCCTAAGAGGGCAACTGCTAGGTTAAGGGCAACGGTGGAGGCTTAGCCTACTGTCACCACAGGTAAGCCTCCCTGCTCTTTACGGACTTGACAAATAATCTTTATTGAGAAGTGGGACCACAGGAGTCTAAGTGGACCCAGTCTAGGTTCGAGGATGGAATGTAGCAACCAATGATGTTCCTATCCTGGACAAGGTGAAAGGAAAGGAACAAACAAGAATAGTTACTTCAAAAGGTTGAATTGGTCCTGTTGAGGTCTAGCTTAGGCAAAATTCGATCCTAGAGCTAGGGCCTGGGATTCCTGGAGATTCCACTGTTAGAATTCCCTCAAATTTGGAGGAGAGGGAGGGGAACCACCAGTGCAATAGCGTGTAGGAGATTGAAATTTTTCCTTGGGTCAATTCCTGGGAAATTGATATCATAGGTGACCTAATGGTGCTAGACCCAGGGAAAAAGGGGAAAAGGGTAAAAAGAGGGTTAAAATGATCACCCTTTTTGAGGGATTAGTGCTTAATTCACTTGGGGATATGGAGTCAAGGATGATAATGAGTAAGAACTTGGTTTCTTGATCAAGGAGGCCCGAAATGTCAGCGTCATCCAATGTTGAGAGAAAGAAAAGAAAAGTGACCTTCAAGCATTTATACTTCAAAGCATGATGCACGCTTATCGAGACAAATAATCTCTAGGACATTTCATTCGCATAACATTGGCCCATACATTAAATTAGCTAAAACATGCTTAATTCCACATTTCAACTATGCAGTGACTAGCCATAATTTTAGCAGTATGTAGCAACAAGAAAAGTAATGTCAAAATTTACTTACAACTTTATAGAATATATCCGACCAACATTTGGTTTGCAATACAAAGCTCCAAGACAAGAAGAATAGCCCAAATCCATTGGTCAAAGTTCATCCATCCCCAAAAATATCCTCCAAGGAAAAAAATGTGAAGTTCTCTATGATTAGAGAGATCCCCAGTCAACTGATGATCCAAATGAATGTATCTAACATCAATATATAGCCTCCTCCTAAGGAGTTTGGATTAGCCAATGGGCCTACATTAGCCCCTAATACTAAAATAATGTGCAAATCAGTGTTGCAGGGGAGCACCCCACCCCCCGATCCCGCTCCCAATCCGCCCTCCAGGCGGGAGCGGCTCGGGAGCGCGCTCCCTAAAATTTTTTTCTCTCCTTGCCTTTTCGGGAGCGTTTTGCCTTTTTTGCAATTTTTTTTTGTAGTAGTGTTCGAAATGTAATTTTTTTTTAAATAAACAAATAATTTTTGAGTGGGGCAGCGTAATGATTAAGTCTAGGCCCTAGTATTGATATGCTATTCATGGTAATGTTAAATTCTTAAAGTAAAAGTGACATTCTCCTTAATCTTCATTTTCATCCCTTTACTTAAATTTTTAACATTACCATGAAATGACTCAGGATGTTTGAGAGTGGTTTCGGCCTCATTAGATTTCATATGGAAAAAGTAGAATTTTAGATTTCATTCAAAGTCCAGCAAACTTATCAGTTTTTCAAGATTTCAGGATTGGGGGATTGCAATGTTTCCATTGAATTTTGTATGGAACTCGTATTAATCAAGAGCACCAATCCCTCTATGTACCTTGATGTTAGTGACATTGGTTGTCGAACTCCTCTATCATGACCCTCTTGAAAATGTACGCATCACTCTAACAAATTCTTGACTTGACATGCTATGCTTTTTTCTATCTTATGTTAATGCTTAGAGGGTGATATTAATGACAAAGATCCCTATACAGATACAGAGGTAATGACAAAGATACGTCTGGAAATTAATGCTTAGAGGGTGATATTAATGACAAAGGTCCAGATTTTCCAACAAGACTAAAAAATTAGACATTTCTCGTGGTGGCAAGAGGCCCAAGCATAAGAAATAGATAATAGATTTACTTCTCTTTTCTAGTTTCTAGTAGCTTTTATAACTATTGACTTTTACATATTTATTATGATATTTTTTTAAACAATATATGACAATTTAAGGTTGAAGTTGGCATCTATAACTCATTAGTAATGACTTATGAATATGATGCTTCATGAAAGTTGAAAGTTATTTCATTTCATGTTAGATATTATTTGTTGTAATGGTTACACTTAGCTTACAAGTACAACTTCGGTGACCAATGATGAAACGTTATATATTGAATTTTGAAAGATTGAAACTTTAAGATTGATGAATCATGAGACTCAATATGCTGTATGTTACTATGTTACTAACTTGTGGACATGGTTGATGAAGATTATGACTTCTAGATGATGGTTGTTATATGGCTCAATTTGTGTGTGTTTTTTTTTTTTTGTTTTTTTTTTTTTGTTTTTTTTTTTTTTGTTTTTGTTTTAATTCTTTTTCTTTTTGGGTTGTTGTTGTTTATTTATTTATTGTTGTTGTATGTTTTCTTATATCTAATTCATTATTCTACATGTTTTTGGTTGACATATATGTATCAAAGTAAAATAAAATATATATATATATATATATATATAATATATATATATATATATATATATATATATATAAGTTGCACGAAACGGGGAAACGGGTACGAGTTTCCGAAACGGGAAGCGATACGAAACGCAACCTCCCCAAATTTTGGAAACGGGGAAACGCGAATGTATATATATGTGTGTGTGTGTGTGTGTGCAATCATAAAGCATAAATGATACATTATAATTTATTACACTTAAACATTAAGATTTAATTTAAATCACATTTACTCATGAATGATCACATAATGAAAATAAAAATACCGGAATATCCAAAAGCAACCTTTATTAAATATCCAAATCTCAAAATCAGCCTTTATTTATATTAATATATGACGCTGCAAGTACAATAAAGACTATAAGGCTGCAAGAGAGAGATCCAAATCAAGATTTTCTGCATCCACATACCATTCTTTAGAAGGACCACTGTTGTATTGGGAGCCTCCTCCTACATAGTCGAATGACCTTAGTGCTCTTGATTAAATACACGTTTCATACCCTAGTACCCTACATGATCTTGATTATTGGGAGTTTCCCCTGCATAGAGGGCTTGGTTCTCTTGA
>APFE031147194.1:21124-41943 GCA_000404065.3 Pinus taeda | reverse complement strand
ACCCGTTTCTGTATGGAAACGGATCTCTATGCCACGTTTCCTGCAACATAGATATATATATAATATAAAAATTGCTCTGGTATTCACTCCCAAATCGGGAGCTTCTGAAAATGTCGCTCCTGCTCCCGTTTTCGCTCCCGCTCCTCGCTTTCGCTCCCGCTCCCAACTAACACTGGTGCAAATAAAACCCCTATTGGTGACAAAGCCACCAAACTAGCTCTCAAGTGTAAAACTAAGCCTCACAAGGGGCCAAATAATAATATGTACATGTCGTGGGGGCCCTCCAAAGGCTTAATAATGTCCTGAAGTGCCATACTGAGGAATAAATTCCTTGGAATATGATGGACAAGGTGGGGTCCCCTTGTTCTCCAAGTAGTAGACTTGTGGTGTTGCCAGTGAGTCTGAGGGCGCATAAATGACCCCATGGGTCTCCATATGAATCAGAGATGCCTGTAGATCCTCTGCAGGGGTCCAAGTGGTGGAATAGATGCTGCCATGATATCATACAAGTCCTGGGACACCTGCCAAGAGTGTGGGGCTCCTGTGGGGGCGTGCTGGGCATAATGTACCAAGCATATCACCATCATCCCAAAACTAGATCACTAGTAGTCTCTGAGCATCGATGAAGATCCGTGGAGTGCTGTCTGCTTCTATGGAGGCCAATGGCTCTCTATGCACACCCTATATGTGCCAATGTAGACCTCTGGGGGTGAGGATCCCGTATAGGAAAACCAAACCCAAATGGAAACCACCTGTAATCTTGCATAAGATCCATAAGATCCAAAGAGTCTACAAATCATGGATAACCTAGTGGGCACCTCATAATGGCATGCCCTTCCGTAGTGGGCTTTGGCATGTGCTAGTGTTTCCAAGCTCCAAAGGGGGTTAACCAAGTACCTTATTAGGTGGTTTCAACCCTTAAGGGGGATAATATGTCCAAGGTACATCCTTCTAATGGGGGTGGCAAGTGATAAATAAGTCGAGAATGGAATAGGGAATGAGAGCGGCAATCTTGGGCCACATATTGGGGCACAAGGATAACTAAATAAGGGGAAGCCCACACCTGGGTATGTAATGTGTAGGAGGGAGCAATCGTGGTACATGAGGTGCCTTTTGCTGTTTCTGAATTTTCTTTAATTAACTGCTCGAGGGTCAAAGGACAAGAGTATGATGTGTAAGATATAGTAGTGATTACCCCTTTTAGGTAGGGCGGTTCATTGCCCTCTAGGGGTTGGGACAATTATGGGTTCTTGAATGATAAAGGAGGCTCATCTAGGGCCTATGGATCCAAGGTGATGGCCATGGATTGGGGTAGAGTTCATGCATTGGCTTTTGCCCACGTGCTAATTATTTTGTCCTGACCATCTTTTGCATTTTGTGGTACAATTTCCTGTTAAATGTGGCCAATTATGCTTTTTTCTTTTTCTTTTAATTGCTTCAACCTCTGGGGCATCATTCTAGGGCTGACCCGAGGTGGGGACAAGGGGATAGGGAGGCTAGCCGTATGTGGACCCACGTGGGAGAAATGATGAATGGGGTATAATGAGTGGAAATGAAGTAATATATGTAGGTAAAGAAACAAGACCACCCACCCAAAGTCGGGGTTTCCCAAGTAGTACCACCCTAGAACCAAATGGTCAATAAAGGAGATCCCACAGGACTAAGATCCAAGGGTAACAACCAAAAAAGATCAAGGGGACAAGAGCACAAACTAAGCCCAACATTTCCGCGAAATCCCCCCATCAATCCATATAAGTATCCATGATAAGTAAACCCAATACTCAATTACCAAATGATAAGACATATAAGTAAACCCAATACTCAATTACCAACTGTTGCAACATAGAGCATACACCATATAAACCATATGCAAAATAGAAGATAGCCAGGAACACAAGGAGACACAGAGAATTTGGGTTCAATGACCAGGGAAAAACCCACAAGGAGAAAACCCATCTAGATTCTTCTTCTATTAGAAATCAGTTGTTCAACAAAGATACAAAATACAATGAGAGTAATAAGAAGTTCCCCCAAATCTGAAGAAAATCTTTGATAGGAATCACTGATGCATACACTAAATCACTTTGGCTCACAAGATCTGCTCTTTGTCTTCAAGTCTCTCTCTCTCTTTCTCAAGTGAGTATTGAGAGAGGATGAGACACACACACATTTTCCATTTAGGGAGGAATCTTGCATATGTAACTCATGCCATAAGGAGGAGTACTCATGCTTTTGTAATTCAAGTTATTAAGAGGCGTTACATGTGCATTAAAGAGTGTGTAAGAGAATCATTTTATGACGAGACTTTAATGAGTGAAAGAGGGTGTAAAAGGAGTTACAACGAATCCATTAATAGAGAGAATAACACATCATTGAGTGAGAGAGAGGTACGAGTGCCATCAAGGGGAGAGAGAGAGAGAGAGAGAGAGAGAGAGAGGAGGTGGCATGAATGAGTGCTAAGCAAGGTTACTTGGGAGCGAGGGTGGGGTGCGACATTTTCAAAAGCTCCCAGTGTGGGAGCGAATCATGAGTGAATTTTTATACAATATATATTTTTATATGGTTTAATGCATATATGTCAACAAAAGCATGTAGAATGATGAATTAGATATAAAAAGCATAAAAACATGGATTGAACCATATAACATTAATCATCTAGAAGTTATAATCTTCATCAACCACATCCTCAAGTTAGTAACATACAACATATCGAGTCTCATGATTCATCAATCTTAAAGTTTCAAGCTTTCAAAATTCAGTGTATAATATTTATCATCATTGATCACTAAAGTTGTAACTTGTACTTGTAACCATTACCATTACCAAGTAAACAAACGATAGCAAAGAATATGTAACATGAAATGAAATATTTCAACTTTCAACTTTCACGAAGCATCATATAATATATTCATAATTCATTACAAATGAGTTATAATTGCCAACTTCAAACTTAAATTGTCATATATTGTTTACAAAAATATCATAATAAATATGAAAGAGTCAACAACTATAAAAACTACTAGAAACTAGGATTGACAAGTAAATTCATTATCTACTACCTCATGTGGCCCTTGTGACGAGAAATATCTAATTTTTGAGAAGGCCGTGGTGACCTACTGGGACTCTCCTTCCGCATAGTTAGATGACAAAACCAGAAGGCACATGACCTCCACATGAGGATGTAGACACTGATGGAGGTGGCGACAACAAAGACAAAGATTGTGGAACTCGAGCACTGCTACTGGATGATGTGGGTGACATGGCTGCTATTGCTTCATCATCATCTTTCAAAAGTTTTGTTTCCAATTCTTCTAGATGTGGAGCACTATCCTCCACTTTGGGTTGTTGTACCAAGTTGTATATGATGTATCATCACGAGTTTGATCACAATAATGACTCAACAACCTCATGTTGTAGTGCACACAAACCAAGCTTTATGCCTGGTTTTCATTGACTCTGTTTCTTCTCACATTATGGATGAAGTCGTAGGTGCTCCAACACCTCTCTGTAGAAGAAGCATTTACAACCTACGAAAGCACATTTTTTTGCCAATTTTGGCAAAAGTCCTTGACCGCCATATGCGTTCCACCATGTGACAACATCAAATCTGTCCCTATCTTCCATTGTATGCAAAGAACCAAACACTCCAGCGCTAGTGAAGTATCTGCCTAATTCAAGACGTAGTCTAGCACACTCCCTATCAGGGACCAACTTGTCTAATGCTATCATATACACATTTTGTACGTTTGGATATGTATGGGGTTTGTTCCTAACCCCACTCCCAAGCGCTGGTTTGCCCAACCAAGATGGAGAGTAGTATTTTGGGCGTAGGGATATACGACAAGGCATGTAGTGGAACATTAAGTTTATCCCATCGTGCACACACAAAATTGTGAATAATATCATACAAGTGGGATTTTATCCCTGAACAATATCTTTTATGTGCCTCAACATGTTATCCATCTGCTCATACACCTCCCTTATAACTGGTGCATCTGTATTTGCAAAACGAATGATGTGATAAATGGGTTTGGTGTATTGCAAAATTTCCTTCATACTTTCCCAAAACAGACCATCAAGAGCGGTGTTCTCCACCTCATCAAAACCTTCCGTGTCAACTGTGGTTGGAGCCCTATCCTTTAATACCTGCCAGTGTTGACTTGATAGCATCCTAGCCAATGATTCTCTTACCTTCAAAAGGTGCCTGGAGGTGAGGTAATAGCTAGCAAAATTTAGTCTTCGCAATCCTCAATAGCTCCAACCTTGAGTGACTATGAAAAAACCCATGGGTATTACCCTGGTGCCAAGTAGGAGAGGCTGCATGAAAGTTCATTTTAATAAAATAATATTATAGTATCATAAGAATAAAAATAATAATATTATATATATTGATGATTAAATTAAAAATTAAACTATTGAGATTGATTAAGGATAAATTAAGTGATTTTCCATCATATATATATGATTACCTATTGAAACAAGGTGACTTACTAATTTTGGAAAGTCATGGTTGCAATGATAGACATGACTTTCTATTTTTAGAAAGTCACTCTAGAATAGTTATAAATGAAATTTTATTCAAGGAAACTCATCACTTAGCCACCAATTTTTATCATGTAGAGCCACCTGCTAGTCACCATTAATTTCCCCTCAGGTTTGGACACTATGTCCCACACATCATCCTTCATGATGGAAGCATACTCTTCCACCATGGCATCACTCCAAATCCGCTGGGCTGTAGCCTCCTCGTAGCTTACTGGCTCTGACTTCACATTCCTACTCATTGTAACCAAATAGCTATCAATTCGCTCTGGTGGTATGTTCTCCCTAACTGACCACTTGGGCTTACCCACTGTCTCTTGGGCTTCCTGTAAGGTATCACAAAGCCATTTATGCTTCCTCTTCCCTAAAGTAGCCTCCTGTACTGGGATGTGTATCCTCCTCTATAATTGGTATCCTTGATGATGATGCCCTTGTGGTCTACAGTGAACTTGTACTTGGGGATCTTGTGCCCTGTGTCCTTGTAACCTGTGGACCTGTCACCCCAAAAGCCTGTGATCCTCCAGACTCATGTGAACTTGTACTTGATGGTCCCATACCTTGTGGTGGATTCCCCAGCGGAGGAGTCTGCTGGTCTACCCAATCCATATCTCGTGACCTCCTCAGGGCTCTCTCCTCTTCAAATCTCACATCCTGCCTCACAACAACATTCCTTTGCGCATGAATATATATATGCGGTAAGCCTTGGAGGCCTTGTTATACCCGATAGAAATGCCCTTCTCGACTGTGGGTTCTAACTTTGTCCTCTACTCCTTAGGGACATGTGAATATATTAGGCACCCAAAAAGCCTAAAGTGCCCAATTTCATACTTCTTCCCAGAAAAAGCCTCTGCAGGAGTCTTGTTCCCCAACACTCTATGTGGACTCCGGTTCTGCAGATACATTGCAGTGTTGCATGCCACCCATAGAAAGAATGGTAGCCCCTGATCATGGAGCATGGCTCTCGCTACCCCAACTATGGCCTTGTTCTTCCTCTCTGCAACCCCATTCTAATGTGGGGTGTAAGCAACTGTCCACTCCCTCTTGATGCTTTCTCTAGCACAGAAATCCTTCATCTCATTGGAGGTATGCTCACCCCCATTGTTGGATCTTCTTCCTTGTCTGGTTCTCCACAAGAGCTTTAAACTCTTGGAACCTTTTGAAGACCTCATTCCTGGTCTTCATGAAGTAGATCCAGGTCTTCTTGGAGTAGTCATCAATAAAAGTGACATAGTACTTAGATATGCTCGATGATATAGAAGACATCAGACCACACACATCAGAGTGAATCAAGTCAAGTATCTCGGCTGTGGTACTATCATTGCTCGGGAAAGCTGTCTTGGTGTACTTTCCCAAAGCACACCCCTTGTAGATATCATGGTGCTTTGTATTGAACTCTGGCACAAGTACAACTTGTTACTTTGGTGATCAATGATGATCAATGTTATTGAATTGAATGCAATTTTAATTTATTATTTTACTAAGGTTGATGACGATTATAATTTCTAGATGATTGATGTGAATGGTTCAATGATCAATTTATGTTTTTTTATGTTTTTTATGTCTATTTCATCATTCTACATGTTTTTGTTGACATATATATCCAAAATTAAAAAATATAAAAATCTATACTTTCTTAAAAAAATCGCTCCGGGATTCGCTCCCAAACCGGGAGCTTCTGAAAATGGTCGCTCCCGCTCCCGCTTCCGCTCCCGCTCCCCGCTTCCGCTCCCGCTCCCAAGTAACACTGGTCCCAAGTAATGGGTGTCACATTAGGACACTCTTTCCTAGACTAGACACCAAGCCTTAGGAACACTTGTCCTTGGTACTCCTTATCTAACATAAGTGTGGGCTATTTGCTTCACAACAACTTATTCAAAGTAGAATTTTCTCCAGGCAAGGAACATAATAGGCATCTTTAATCAGTACCTTTTTACACCTTTGTTGAAGTATGGCATTCCCATTTGCTCTAACTGTGTATGAAAATAAAAGATAAACGAGAATGTCATGTTTACCTTTAATTGCATAACATTAGTAGGCCAATATGGTCAAATACTAGGCTTCCTTAGTCATTCAAAGGGTCCTTGGTAGTATTGTACAAAAACCGACCGGTTTGGTAACGATCTGGTCGGTTCAACGAAAAAAGGTTGGTTCGGTATTGAACCGATTGGTTTCTTACAAGAATTGGCTAGTTTGGTACTAAATTGGCCTTTTTCGCTCCGTGACATCGGTTAGATTGGTCCCCCCTAAAAACGGTAAGACCAACTTTTTTGGTCTGGTCCTGTCCAGTTCTAAAAAATCTGGTTGACAACCTCATCTATTATCATAGAGCTCACTCACCTCCCAAATCATTGTGAATTGTTGAGATCATTTTTGCCATAATGTATTAATTTCATGAAACTTTGGTGTTGACTCTTAAGTCTCTCTTTATTTGCTATGCTCCGTACTTTTGTTGAACTTATGCTTATACTAAGGGGGGTGGGGGTTGTGAATCAATATAAGATCCTTTATTTTTAAATTTTAAATGAGCATTCATAAATAATTCATAAACTTCAAAACATTAATGCATCTAAACTCAAATCACAATACATAGAGTTTAATGCGGAAACCATTGTGGGAGAGAACTACAAAAAGTATCTTTACAAATTTGTATAGGCCCCAACCTATTGTTACAAAACTTGTAGGCACCAACCTACTAGAGATACCAATCTCATTAGTTGAGCAACAATTTAGCAAGATATTGTGTAGGCACCAGCCTACTTGAGACACTGATCTCCTTGGCTAAGCACCAACTTAGCAAGAGTTGTATCGTCACCAACCTAAGGTCTTCATGCTCAAAGTACTTAAACTTCACCTTCATGCATTTCACAATATCAACTAACTTTTAACTTTCATGCTTCGACACCTCTCCTTGCTTTATACCTGAGACAATTTCAAACCCGTCTTCATGCCCTAACACACTTCATAGTATCATTCCCCAAAATATAATACCAGACTAGTGCACTTCATAGCATCACAACCCAAAAAAAAAACGCTCTACACAACATCATAGACCTTAGTCTTTCATAGCACACCGTTAACACTCCAAGAAAGTTCCTTAGACTCCTTGCACGCCTTTAAACCCTAAGAATACTCCCTAGCTCCACTTGCGCACCTTAGGTTTTTGTTGCACACTTATAATTGATCTTCATGCTTGGATACTCTTATATTGTTCTCATCTATTCTTTTTTTTATAGTGTTTGTGTTCACTAATGGGGCCAACTTGTAAAACTAATTGAGCTAACCTGTACCTTCTAGTTGGGCCAACTTGATAGAATATTTTATATCTTCTTATTTATGGAGTTAGAGGGAGTGTCATATACCATTGGGAAGGTCTCAAAATAAGCTTTTCAACCATATAATCTATGCTCCCATTTGAGTTAGGTCTTTAGTGTAAAAAGGCCTTCAAATATAGGGTATCCAAATAGGGCATCAAAAGTCCAACAGCAATTTTTCCAACAATCTCCGTCTTGTAATCTCTATCTTGGACATTTGTAGTCTTCCCATGTTTTTGACATCAATGACAACAATATTTCCAATACTTTTCAAAGGCAATTTTGTGTTAATCAAGACTACTACAAGGCTATTAAGATCGATCCATTTGAAGGGCAAATTTGTCACTTGGAGGGGGACGTGTAGAGTAAATCTCTTACTTACCCATTGTTGGTGTGATGTAAGCATTAATTCTCCTTGTTGAACCATATCCTAGAGGTTCCTCAACAAAGATTTTGATTTTATTTCATTATATAATTGTTCTCATGTTTCAAGGCTTTCCCATTGGAGGAATCCCTTCTAGTAGGGATTGGTTTTATAGTTTGTTTTGATTAGACAAGGAGGTATTTTAACATCTAGGGTTCTACTTCCTTGGCCTAATCCACAAGCATTGAATAACCAACCTAAGAAGGACATTGATCTTGATCACAATTGCCTTAGTGGAGATAAGGCACTTAAGCCCTAATTCAACAACCAACCTTTTCTTTAACAAAATTCAAGTTCTTGTCTTTTTATTATTTTATATTATTGAAAATTCCATAATATTAGGAAAATTCCATAACATTAGAAAAATTACAAAATACAAAAATTACCAAAAATAACCCTATTCCAAGGTGGATGTCTTGGGGTTTGTGCCTCTAGCCACATCTAGCAAACCTCTTTTTATATGTGGTTCACGGTCCTCGAAGTTAAGCGACCACTATGTTCACAAAATATTTGTACTAGGCAGATCTACCCGGAAGGATCACTTCCTACGGAGTCAACCATGGAGCCTAACTCTAAGGTTGTCGAGAGAATTGAACCCGTGAGCTCTCCATTGTAAATGTGCTTTAACGATGGGGATTTGACCAACTGAGCTAACCCTCGGGGCTACATCTAGTGACCTCTTGTTTTGCATATCACCTCAGTGGTTTGTCACCAATGTTGCTGGGTATTTGGCTAGTTTTGTGTTAGTAGGTGATTGGTTTAAATATCCTTGGGGTAGGTGCATTAGTCTATGCTAATGAGTTTACTACAGGAATATGCGGAAGCATCCCTTGGGGGTTTCCCCTCAAGGTTCTCATTGGAAAAATGATATTCTTTCTTTAGTGGATGGAGTTTATATGACATGGTGTTTTCTATTATAAGTTAAGGAAATGACATATGACTCATAAATGAAATGGCAATAGACAAGATTGTCTTAATGTATTGGAAGTTGGTATATATATATATATATATATATTATATATATATATATGAATGGAATTTCTTGCTATGTAATTGTTTCTTTAAGAAGCCATTGAGGTAGTGGAGGGAACAAAAAGTTTTGTTGATTGCATTTTATGTTTTATTAATATAATTGAAATTCTCTTTTGCTCTTTTGCATATGTCATTAGTTAAATTTTATTGGTAGATGGGAGTGATTGATTTGTATTAGAGCACATGTGCACACGCACTCAATGAATAGGGTCTTAATGCATCTCAAGATAGGTGGGGATTGGTTTGTTTAATCCTAGACAATTTCTTTTTTTTTTTAAAACATTTGTATCTGATACAAAAAGGGAAAATATGGATTTTTAATATATTATGAATCAATAGGGAGTGTTTTGTAAGGGGAAAGAGATGAAATGATTTCTTATTTCTGCTAAAGAAGGGATTTATATTAATATCCACAAATGACCCAAGCATGTCAATAGTGTTGATTTTTCATGGTATCTTCTAACTGATAATTACTACTTATGATTTCTTATGTTAATCTTTTCTTGCATTCAAATTCATCATAAAACAATTACACAGAAGATCTCAACAGTAAAAACCAAATGCCAGTAAGATCATAAAGAGACAACCAAAGAAGATACACAAGAGTTTACCCTGGGAAAACCCACATGAGGGAAAAACCCGACAACCTTTTCCTTAGAGAAATTATTCAATTCAACAGAGATACATTTAATTCTTCTAGCCAAGAATAAGGTCAAACTGACCAACAATATCACTATGGTCAAACTGCCCTTAGGTCAAGTCACAAAGATGACTAATCTACTCGGCCTTGTTTGATTGTCTATGCTGAAGTTCGGCCTCCTAGAATTACCCAGAAACTCAGCCCTGCTGTTGCCCAGAAACTCGGACCTCTGCCCAGAGTCTGCCCAGAAACTGCTGCCTAGAAAACCATCAGAAACTCACACGTGCGAGGTCAAACAAGAGAGGGAATGCATGATATATCTTTGTCTTTCTTCGTCCTCCTTGTCTTCTTCTTCTACGTTTAGATGCCCAAGAAATGTCTTTTGACTTGTGTGATCCGAATTTCCTAACTATAGTGATTCTGGCTGGCCGAATGGGTGTCTCTCTCCCTGGGGCAGACTTGACTTGAAGGAGGGCTGACTTGATCTTATTTGGAGCCAAAAATTCAAACTTGAAAATTTCTCTTTTGAAACTGACGTGAAGAACATGTCTTATATTAATTATATTTCAAGGGCTAACATAAAAATGACATGAAGACTATGTCTTACGTAATTCAAGGGCTAAAATATTAATTATGAAGACCGACCATAGCTACAAAATTCAACAAATAGGACTCCATAGTACAAGCTATAATGGCATAGGGTAATTCGAAACAGTTAAGAATCTATAGATTAGTGGAAGGACTAAAACAAAATAACAATGCCAATGGTCATATCCCAAAAGGATAACCCTAGATAATGAAATAAATAGTAACATTATGTGAGATGGGAAGAAGGGAAGAACAAACACTCCTATAATGGAGAGTTGCCTAGATAACACATAAAAAGGCCTAATGTAAAGGATCCAGATCTACATTAGAATCAAAAGAAGAGTCTATTGTGTTGTCAACTAATGTGTAAGCATAAATGTTGAAATTGATGATGTTGTCTTCAGAATTGCTTGGGCTATAAGAAGACTAGGTTAGACATATCATGGGGGGAAGTTGGCTGCTCCTTGTTGAAGCTCTCCTAATTGAAGGCCTAATGTAAAGGATCCAGATCTACATTAGAATCAAAAGAAGAGTCTATTGTGTTGTCAACTAATGTGTAAGCATAAATGTTGAAATTGATGATGTTGTCTTCAGAATTGCTTGGGCTATAAGAAGACTAGGTTAGACATATCATGGGGGGAAGTTGGCTGCTCCTTGTTGAAGCTCTCCTAATTGAAGGCCTAATGTAAAGGATCCAGATCTACATTAGAATCAAAAGAAGAGTCTATTGTGTTGTCAACTAATGTGTAAGCATAAATGTTGAAATTGATGATGTTGTCTTCAGAATTGCTTGGGCTATAAGAAGACTAGGTTAGACATATCATGGGGGGAAGTTGGCTGCTCCTTGTTGAAGCTCTCCTAATTGAAGGCCTAATGTAAAGGATCCAGATCTACATTAGAATCAAAAGAAGAGTCTATTGTGTTGTCAACTAATGTGTAAGCATAAATGTTGAAATTGATGATGTTGTCTTCAGAATTGCTTGGGCTATAAGAAGACTAGGTTAGACATATCATCGGAGGAAGTTGTCTGCTCCTTGTTGAAGCTCTCCTAATTGAAGGTTGACAAGTTCTTAATGGAAGAGAAGCTTTGTGAAGTGAGCTTTTTTGCAAGCTTTGAGTTGGGAATGGGACTTGCCACCTCCACTAGCTGAAAAAGGATGAATAAAAGATATAATCAACTTAGTGGTTTGGGATGTGGACAAGTCTTGTGGGGCATTATTAAAGGTAGACAATGAAACATGTCTGGTTAGGGTAAAAGATAAACATAGTGAAGGATCTTCACAACTCTCTATAGAGAAAATGGAACCTTACCCAAGGGAATTTTGAAAATGGAGATCTGCTCAAACACGTTTTCTGAGTAGGACAAAAGCCTACAGATCTTTCCCGTCCACAGTTTGTGTTGATTAGTGTCAACTTGCAACCGGTGAGAGAAAACCCTCACTTGGTTAGAGGGATCCTAAGACCATGGGACTAGTGCTACCAAAGATATTTCAGATGAACAATAAGACCATCAACCATCAGCAAGAAATGCAAAGTGTAGAAAGCCATCTCAGTTCTGAGTTGCTAAGGAGGCAGAGTCTAGGCCCAAGTGACCTAGATGAGTTGTCGATAGTTTTATTTCTTGTCCATGCTATTAATGTCTTAATTTAGGGGATAAAGTGACATGGCTTTCTAAAGACTACTTGTAGAGAGGGAGACACTCAATGGTGATGCACAAAGATTGAAGGAGTGAAGATGCCTTAATGAATCAAAACTATCTTCTCACCGAGAAACCCATGAAAGCGATCTCCTCTATGGTCCAGTGCATACCTTCTTTTATCATCTTGAATTGATTCAATTGCCTTTATGTCGATTATCTCTATTCCATCAATAGGTTTTCAAAGTGCTATTACAAACATATTTGTTGTTGCAACAAAAATCTTTGTCAACAAATGAGCAAATGGTGATCGTGAAGTTGCATTGGTATGTGAATGTAGTATAATTTGAAGTTTAAGGATATCAGTTAGAATGTGGGTACACTGGATAATTTTATTGACTTGACTGTCCTTGGAGCTCAAATTGCTTACTTAAGGTTAAAACAATTGTAACGAGTAGCTTATAATATTCCATCTTAGAAGCATTTGTTTTTGTTTTTATTATTTTATTTTTTTGGAGAGTTAGTAGCTCAGTACAAGTTTATGTCATCATATGTAACACATATGTTATTTGTGCTTGGTGATTGTCTGCCAGAACCTTTTGTTTTGGTTGAGCTCTTGATGACTGGTATAAGGTTTTTGTTGTTGTTTAGTTGTTGGATAAGACTATTAGGTGTTTATGTTGTGACCTTTTCTGCTAATCCAAAATGTATGCAACAGTTCTATTACTATTTATCGACGTGACCATATTCGATTTTCTATTGCTTATTCAGGGGTCATCGTTTATGAGTATGAACTAAAGATTGGCTGGGGTAAATCTGTTACACTTCCTTCTCAAGCTCTCCCAGCACCACCACCAGGTCAAATGGCTGTCAGGAAGAAAGAGGTTTGAGATCTTGATTGAACTAGTTCTGTTACTTGGGTTTCTTTTAGGTTATATTTATTATGTTGTTGTTGTTGCAAAATTATATTTGTTCATTGTATTTCTACTTTTATTCAGTGTCTTAATTTTTTTCTTTATGGTGATCTCAATCATTTTTGGCAAAAGCCAAGCTAAACAATCTGGACTTTGAATATTTTTGGATTTTGCCAGTTTGATATCTGATTGATTTTTTTGGTGCAACTTAAAAATTAATATCTATTTCATTCTCCAATGTAGGGTACTATAATTACTTGGTCAGGGCCGGGCGGTCCACCACCTCATGCTGTAACTAGTCAGGCTTCTGAATTGGTATGTAATTATATGATTTCTTTTTTGGCTTATGCTGTAACTAGGCAGTGCCTTGGTAAATTTAGTAAAAATGAATTATTGCATTTTACATTAATTGGGATTACCTATTGTTGTTATTAATAATTTTGGGTCCTCATACTTCTTACTCAGTGTGCTTGGACTTGGTCTGATTTCTGAGAGTTTTAACTTGTAACCTGTGTTGCATGAGTTTTATGAATGAGGGAAGAGGTTTTGGATATGGTTGGAAGTTACCCCTAAATTTCCAGGGAACAAGAAATGGGGATGGCAGAAAAAATATTTGAAAAGTCAAAGTTCTCAAAAATATTCTTATGATGTTAAAATCCCACAAAAGTCCACGCAGGAATTTTAAAATTCAAACATGATACAAGATAAAAATGGTAAATACCATTCATGATTACATAAATATTAATTATTAGAAACTAAACTAAAATGGGTATTTGTTTATTATTAATAAAAGTGAATGACTGCTTATTCCAAAATGTTCAAATGGCAAAAATAGTATATAGTCTAAAGTGGTAAAATGCCGAAAGTATGTGGTCATGGATCTAAATTATGATTTTCTACCTCAAGGTATGCATGAACTACTTGCCTTCGTTAAATGCTTGGGCTACTTAAAAGATAATGGGCTACTCAAGGGTTGCTAACCTTGTTAAATTATGCAACTAGGGTCAAATTCCACTTTAGACAGCTCATTTGATGGAGATAATTATTGCATTAAATTCCACTTTTCAAGAGGAACAAAATCGACCTAAAGATCACTCAAATCGGAGAAGGAGAAGTGTGTTTTTGAATTAAAACCCACTCATATGTAAATTATCAAGGTCGGCTTCAACATCATGTAGGCTCATGAAGCCCAAGCACATGTCTTTTCACCCTCATCGATTCGTATAAATACAAGAGACCTGCATCCTCTTTTGGCACTTCATCACATCACATCACATCTTCTCTCCACTATTCCTATTGGTTCGTACTACTCAGATTGGAAGGATTTCTCTCTCACGAGAAGGACAGGTGGCTGTTTCTGATTGGGCCGAGTTGCAGGAAACTTGCAGGTCTGTTGCTGGGCGTTGACCAACGTTGACCAGGGTGAAATTGACATCATTTGACTTCAGTTTTGGGTGGAAACTTTTGATTTTTGCAGGCCGCATTGAAGGACACACAAATCGAGGAATTCTGATCAGTTTGACTGACATTGACTTTCTGGTCTGACTGTAGAAAATTGCTGACTGCGACAACAGACTTTCTCTCTCCATTGACCAAGTTTGACTGCAGTTTGGACTATTTCTTGACCAGCAAAATAGGTCGCATTGACTGAATTAAATTGGAGCAGATTTGACTTTGATTTGACTGCTGTGGACTTGACTGGTTAAGGCAGTCAACTGCTGTTGACTTTTTAAATATTTAACAGTTGAACAGATTTGACTCTTCCTCATCATCTTTGACATTAGTATATTAATTTGATTGTTTGGATATTGGATATTGACAATGGATATTGGCTAGTCAAAGTTTGACTTTGGCTCTTGGATGATGTGCTCTTTCTGCTGAACATTTGAAGACAATCTAATAGAACAAGATTTGCAAGGGTTTTCCCCATAGTGTTTTTCCCTGGTCATTGACCAATTTTGTGTCTCTTGTCTCTTGGCTGTGTTTCATTGTGCATTTGTTTAGTTGTTCTATCTACTATTGCTCTACTGTCATTGTATAATTGAAGAAATAAATTGTTAATTTGGATGCTATTGGATTTTGCTGAAGTCATAGTTGCAGGATAGAACAAATTGATGAAAATTTAACATGGTATTAGAGCTGAGGTGAAGACAAGCCCAAGAGACATAGAGCAAGAGCATCCATTTTTCTAGTAGTCGATCGAAAAAGGGAAAATATTTTGGTAAAAATGTCTTCCTCTATTTCCAAGGAGCATGAGAAGTTGGGTGACTCATATAAATTTGCTGCATGGAAAGTCAGGTTGGAGATCATAGCTGACAACAATGATGTTTTGGACTTCATTCAAGGAAGAGTAATTGAGCCTCCAAAAATTGCTTTTGTTGCGGTCAAAAACAAGCATAAGAAATGTGAGTTAAAAGCAAAGCAAATTATAACTGATGGTTTACAAAATAATTTGCTTGTGTATGTTGGAAATTTGAGAAGGTCTAAGGATGTGTATGATAAGATCGCCGACATGTATGTACTCTGAATTGAACAATTTGAATGAAATCATCTCTTTGAAAGATAACTTAAAGACACAAAAATGGACAAAGGAGAATCTGTACAATCATACATTATGAGGACATCTCGTCTTAGAGATCAATTGCAAATAATTGGGGAAACCACACTTGACAAGGAATTGGTGATTGTAACTCTTAGAGGCCTCCCTCCCATTTGGGAAACCTTCATTACTACTATAAGCAAAAACAACAACTTCCTTTCATTTGATGAGCTTGTTGGAAAGCTCACTCAAGAAGAATCAAGGATGATATCTAGAGGAAGAATTCAAGGATCAAAGGAAGGGAAAGCCCACTGCCTACGTTGCTCAAGGAAAGAAAAAGAATGCAAAGAAAGGAAAGGGAAATCCATCTAAATCAAAAACATCTTCTCAATCTAATCAAGATTCCAGGGATTCAAGAAGGCGAGATAGAGGTCTGTGCTCTTGTCCCTGGGGGACCCTAGTCCTGTGGGATCTCTTTTACTGACCTACAGGCTTTAGGGATGGTACTTCATCGAAAACTCTGATTTTGGTTGCGTGGTCTTGCTCCCTCATTCACATATATAACTCCCCTTCTGCTCCCTCATCCACATATATACACACACACACAAACCTAATCTTGAACCTCAATAAAATTTTATTACAAAATTTAAATTCAAATCAAACTTAATCATTGTCGAACTCGAACCGTGTGACATTTCCTCAAAGTCCTAAAGTTGTTCTTTGCACACTTTTTCCTTAATTACTCGATTGAGGAAATACAACCTTTACATCCATCTGCAAGGAATAGAAATAATAGTTCTAATAGAAGTGTACTTGACAACTGGAGCAAATGTCTCTTCATAGTCCGCTGCCTCTTTTTGGGAGAACCATCTCGTCCACAAATATTTCATTGTACTTCTCTATGCTGACATCTACCGCATGCTTGATCTTGGAAGTCAACATTGACCTCCCCTCAGGTATCGACGTAATCATGATGGATTGATATTCCTCTGTCATGGCATTCTTCCAAACTACTTGATTGTCTGCTCCTTGAACTAGGAGCTCTTCCGATCATCTACCATGGTTCTAGATTTCAGTAGTTTATGCTCGATCCTGGGAGAGTCCTCTTATCACAAAATTTGCTTCTTTCTTCCCGATGCTTCCATCTATTGCCAGAGCCTTGGCAACTTTCATGGTGTACGTTTTTGATCTTAAGAATTGTAGGTAATTATCAACTCCCTCTTGATCCTAGCCTTCTTGCAGAAATCATTGAAATCCATCTGCAAACTAATCAAGCTAGAAATGCTCATCCTCGTCCTCAATATCAACTATTAATGCATGTAGCTTTCCTTTCTTTGCATGAATTTTATGAGCTAGGGTTTCTTCATCCGTGAGTTATCTAGCCACAAAAAAGTCTCAACTGCAAGTTGATGACATTTTCATGCTACAAAGTACACACTACTACTAGCATTCAATTGTCTTGGTCGCGTTCTAGGGTTTGGTAAACCCTTAAGACCAAGATAACAACCCTCGCATAACAATCCTCGCAGGTTTTCTAAACAAATTTGATGTCAAAACTTCTTGAAACCAATTTAGACTCAATCCTATTCATGACCTTGATCAACCTTAAACAAAATCGAAATAATGGCTCGGTACATGGTCTTAGGAAGACCGAAAAATAACCCTTGAAACAACCTCAAGTATAGGCTGAGAATGTTGGAGAATGTTGACATGTTAGGGCAATTGGCCACAAATATTGACTGAATTTTCTTCTTCCAATCAACGAAATACACTTCAGAAAGGGGAGGCCGAAACAAACCTTGAATGTGCCCTTTAAGTAACCTCTGATCAAACCCTTTAAATCTGCTTTAGAAATGTCCCTAGAACAGGACCTAAACTCCTCCACCAAATAGTCACAAAGGGATGCCAAGGTTTGCTTCAAGACAATACCTAAAAAGGGGCTGAAGTAAGTCTCAATTGCCACAAAAGATGAGGCCCAAAATTCCTAAGAACATTGTTAGAAAAGGCCAAAAGGATGCTACAAACAAGCCTCAGGAATAGGTCGAAATTTGCTTAGGAAAATACAGGTCCGAGTCTCAGGAACAAATGCAAAAAATATGTTACAAAGTTCTGTAAAAGGGGGCCAAAATATCTACTCCAGTCCAACAAGTTCACATAGAAAAAATACAACATTTAAGCCTAGAAGAAACTTAAAGGAACTCAAGCTTCTTCAGATTAATAAGCCTTAGACAAAACTTCAACGTCTAGCTTCCGTAGCTCCCTTTGGTTTTGGCTTCCTTGTCTTCCATAGGGAAATAGTCAAGCTCTTGAAGAAGCTCTTCAAGACAAACTTTCCAAAACTTGGCTTCTTCAAGTCTCTTTAATGGTTGCTCTTTCACCTAGGCTCTGATACCATGTTGATTTTTCAAAGAGAAATCTGATCTTCTAATCTGATAATTACTTTCTGATGATTTCTTAACCAAGTTCACCTATGTCATATGTATCTTAAAGCAATTATACATTGAAATTCTCCACAATAATGCAATAATGATAGTAGGATCATAAAGAGACATCCAATCACACAAAGAGACAAATTTTCACCTAGGAAACCCAAACTCAGGAGAAAACCCAACCATCTTTTCTAGGAGAAATTCCTCAATTCAACAAAGTTACAATTTGATATTCACATGTCAAATTAGGTCAAATGGACCACAAAAATCCCATAGGTCAAAATATAGTCAGCACAACAGCGTGGTCAAATTGCCCATACAGAGCTTGGTCAATTGCCTCAGAAATCTGGTCAAATTGCCCATTATAGACTCCATCAAAGCCTTAAAAAAGTCGGTCAAACTGACCTCAGAACAACTAAGTCAAAGCTCAGAAAACTCGATCAAACTTACCTTAGAACAACTTAGTCAAATCCTCAGAAAACTCGGTCAAACTAATCTCATAACACCTTGGTCAAAGCCTAAGAAAACTCATTTAAGCCGACTTTAGATCAACTTGATCAAAGCCTTGGAAAACTTCGTCTTCCTCAGGAAATTCGAACATCTCCAAAGTCCTCTTTGCATGTGTGTGAGAGAGAAATGTTTGTTGTGAGAGAGTTCAAAAATGAGGAGGTTGAGTGTCTTTATATAGTGTTTGTAGGAGCCCTAAGTAATGCGTCCTTTAACTGAGTTGACCTATACTTTGGGGCTGACTTGAATAGTTTAATTCAAATTTGAATTTGAATTTCCCACCTTATATTTCTTTCATGGGCCGACTTGAGTAGCTAGGGAATACCGACCACAACCACCCAAAAATCAACATCAACAACCCACATAGTGGGCTGGCACATGGCCATAAATGAAGTTTAGCCAAGATATTTCAAGAGGACAAGAATGGATATAACAATGAACAAAATGCATAGGTAGGAGGTCACAAAACTATGCTCATCACAATATAAATATTTAGTACGTGTTCGAGCTAGAGGGGGTAGATGATAGGTAGAACCTGAAGCTGATGTGGTTGAACTCCCAATAGGAAAGAACAAAACACAATCCCACGCCTCAATTGAATAACATTGAAATTTGGGATTTGAACTAGATGGTTCATAAATGGATGGGCTAAGCTAGGGCTTAATACTAGCATAAGTAAAACAACTTTAAGCAATATCATCAACATAAGTATGCCCAAGAACACAAAGATGAAGATAACAAAGGTGTTGACACCTAATCCTCAGCGATTGGGAGAATTGAATGTGAACAGTCATCAAGAAGATGAATTGAACATGTATATAATAGATAGCTACCTAATGGAATAAATGAATAAGTTTTTCTGGAGTTACTCCTGGCCTGACATGGTATCAGAGCACAGGTCCCAGGTTCTTTTTTTAGCCTTGCCTTGTAACTCCTCTGTCCACTGCGTGCCTTTTGCTCCTCTGTCCACTGCCTGACATGGTACCAGCAATAGAAATCTCTTATGCGATTTTCTTCGCCCATTTTCAGTAGCCGAATCTGCTGGTTGAAGAAGCAGACTTCGGGCTCGCAATTTCACGCTGATATGGTAATGATATAGACTGTTTGATATGTCACCGTTAAGTTCATGAAACACTGTTTGACTGTATCAGATATTTGAAACATTGTATTGAACGGATATGTCATGTTTTGAAACGCTGTATTGAGCGGATATGTCATGTTTTGAAACGCTGTATTCAGCCTGCAGTCATGTTTTAAAATTGCTGTATTAAAAACGCTGTCTGAGTGGGATATGTCACAGTTAAGTCCATGTATTTGAAATGCTGTCTGGTATCCGATACATTTGAAACGTTGTCTGGTATGCGGTATTAAAAACACTGTTTGATATATATTGAGCGGGATATTCGAAACGCTGGGTTAGAAAAACGTTGTTTTGAAATCAGTTGTGCTATGGTATGAGATGAAAATGCCTCTAACTGCTGGTATATGAAACACTGTTTTGAAATCAGTTGTGCTATGGTATGAGATAAAAATGCCTCTAACTGCTTCTCTGCCTTGAGCTTTTCATTCGCTAGCTCAGTGATTGCACGAGCACACCGTATTAATGACTGAAGCCTTGTTAATGGGTTCACCGTATACCATTGTTGCTGATATTTTAAACGCTGTTTGAACAGTGACATATGTACGCTGCCTGATATATAACCTTATCTGATTACAGTCATGGTGTTCATTGCATTGAATATGGAATGTTGTTTGATATATGGTTTGACATATGGAACGTTGTTTGATATATGGTTTGACATATGGAACGCTGTTTGATATATGGTGATATATTTAACGTTGTTTGACATATTCAGAACGCTGGAGTTTGACATTGAAACGTTGTTTGACAAGGATCATATTATACGAAGCATCTCATATAATATATATTGACATATATCATTCATGTTTATATTATACGACCATGGTATAGCAGCAGAAGTTTCTCATCCTTTTAGATGCGGAGGATAGCAGCAAAAAAAAAAAAAAAAAAAATTGACTGTATAGCAGCAAAAGTTCTTTTCATAAGAGCAATTTTTTTTGCCATTAGAAGTATTAGTCTATCTGCAAAAGTTTTTTATATCAGCAGAAGTAATCTTTTACAGAATGCATTCAATCATCTCTATGATAGGAATAGTTCTCACTAGCAAGGAGAACTATCCTGACTGGTCCCAGATGATACAACACACCCTCATCTTCAATGAGTTGTGGAAAGGAG
>APFE031147191.1:221111-309653 GCA_000404065.3 Pinus taeda | reverse complement strand
AAGAGGCCTTCATGGCTTAGGGGGATACTTAATGATGCTGAAGGACATGCTGCACCCTGAGGAACCTTCTGTCAAAGTAAGAAACCTAACAGGTATCAAGGATACCTGACCATCATGAGCACGATCATACAAAATGAGCCTTCATCATTCTTAGATGTTGTCAAGCGTCAAGTATGGAAGGATGCTATGACTAAATAATATGAGTATATTATGAAGAATGATGTCTGGGAATTATTTCCCAGACCCCAGGACAAGATAGTTGTTACTTCCAAATGGCTTTACAAGATAAATCATGTAGCAGATGGAAGTAGGGAAAAGTATAAGGCTCGTTTTGTTGCTCGTGGTTTCTCCCAAAAGGAAGGTATAGACTATGATGAGATATTTGCACCTGTTGCTATATATATGACCATCTGCTTGATCATATCCCTTGTGGCTTCACAAGGATGGAACCTACATCAAATGGATGTCAAGACCACGTTCTTGCATAGTTCGATCAAAGAAGAGGTCTATGTGGAGCAACCTGAAGGATTTGAGATTTATGATTGAAAATCTCATGTATACAGGTTGAAGAAGGCTCTCTATGGGCTGAAGCAAGCACCCCGAGAATGGTATGAGAGGATCAATAGCTACTTGATGAAGTTGGGATTCATTAGGAGTGAAGTCGATCCTAACCTTTACCTTAACATTAAAGATGACAAACCTCTCAGAATGGTGCTATATGTGGATGACCTCTTTCTAGCAAGTGCATACCCTCTCATTCACAAATGTAAGAGGGAGTTGGCTTCTGAATTTGAAATAAAGAACCAAGGACTTGAAGTGTGGCAGAAGCCAAGGGAACTTTTCCTATCTCAAGGAAAATATGTGGTGAAGATTCTGAAAATATTTGGTATGATGGACTGCAAGCCTGTGACTAGCTCGAGGATCTTAACTTTCGAAAGTTATATGGTAGTGATGTTGGACCAGATTTGGGAAATGCCTCTGAGTTTCAAAAACTCATTCGCGTTGATGTTCTTGATGAACCTCCGTCCGAATATATGTTTTGCAGTTAGCATTGTGAGCTCATATTTGGTTGAGCCTCACTAGATTGGTGCCAAGAATCTTCTAAGATGTCTTTAGAACACAATCTCTCATGGATTGAGATACACTATCAGAAATATGAAACTACATGATTATTCGAATGCTGATTAGGCAGGTAGTGTGGAGGATCACTGGAGCACTTTTAGTGTTGTTTATCTTTGGATTCTGCTTTGATATAATGGATGAGCAGGAAGTAGAAGTCGATTTCCATAAGCATCGTCGAGACCAGATACATATCTACGAGTATGATCTCATATGAAGCTGCCTAGTTGGGAAAGCTCTTCAATGAGCTGTTTGAACACATACCACTGTGATTCTTTGTAACAATTAGAGGTGGGATTTGATTACTGAGGAATCCCATATTCGTCGATTGCTCCAACAGATAGACATCATTTGGGATATGGTAAGTCGATGAGCAAGGAGGCTCCATCGCATTAAGATGATGCACAGGTCAATACACCTTATCAAAGCCTCGAGGAAAGATCTAATATGTGATTTTCCCAAACGACTAGGAGTCATCAAGAAACCCTTGTACAAGGGTCCTGAATGTTGCATACATTGAGCTTTGGTAGCTCTGAGGGCTTGCGGTTCTTACTGGAGCAACATACGACCACAGGGTGACTCACCCTCCCATGGTGGTGTGCACTAGAAAAAGATGATTCGCTCTCTTGTGGAATAGGATGATTCACTCTCCTGTGTAGCAGGATGATTAGTTCTCCTGTGAGGCCTGGATTGATGTGTTCTCCATGGTGACTTTAGCAGGATTGATGTGTTCTCCTGTGAGGCCTGGATTGATGTGTTCTCCATGGCAACTGTAGCAAGATTGATGTGTTCTCCTGTGAGGCCTAGATTGATGTGTTCTCCATGGCGACTGTAGCAGGATTGATGTGTTCTCCTTTGAGGCCTGGATTGATATGTTCTCCATGGCGACTATGGCAGGATTGATGTATTCTCCTGTGAAGCTTGGATTGATGTGTTCTCCATGGCGATTATAGTAGGATTGATGTGTTCTCCTATGAGGCCTGGATTGATGTGTTCTCCATGGAGGCTTAGATTGATGTGTTCTCCATGGAAATTATAGTAGGATTGATGTGTTCTCCTATGAGGACAAGATTGATTAGTTCTCCTGTCGAGGCATCCTACCCATGCAGTCTGGGACTCATGGGAAGTACCTCTCATTTGATCAATGAGCATGGAAATGAAGTTAGGGACCATAGTAGTACTGATGGACGCATCATTATATCTACCGTACTCCCTACACTAGGATGACCTCCATTGACTTGGGATCAATGATACTGGTCTGGGACCAGTGGTAGGAGTTGTACCATACTATGACACTAACTTCGGGTTAGTTGAGACTGGTCTGGGACCAGTGATACATACTATGAGACTGACTTCGTGTCAGTGCAATATTGGTCTGGGATCAGTGAGAGTGGTACATACTATGACGCTGACTTCGAGTCAGTTGAGACTGGTCTAGGACTAGTGGTACACTCTCTGAGACTGCGATACTGGTCTAGGACCAGTGGTAGGAGTGGTACCTACTATGAAGCTGACTTCAGGTTAGTTGAGACTAGTTTGGCACCAGTGGTACGCACTCTGAGACTGACTTTGAGTTAGTGGAGGATGATACTTGTTTGGGATCAATGGAGTTGTACTCACCATTACGCTGACTTCGGGTTGGTTGAGACTGGTTTAGGACCAGTGATACATACACTGAGACTAACTTTGAGTTAGTATGATACATCCTTGATCATTTCTTCTTCTTCATAATTCAGACAAAAGCAGAGCATAATAGAACAATGCAAGAGCATAGCAGAATAGAGCAGAACAATACAAATCAGTACAGGGCAGAACAAGACAAAGCAGAACTAGTAGCATAAAGCAGAGTAGGGCAAGGGTCAGGTTGTACAGGGCACTGCATTTGATGGATGAATAGTAGCGACCGACAAACATATTGCAGATGAAGTTCTCCCTAGTTGAGAGGGAGTGTTAAAATTGGAAACTACGGTCAAACTTCATGTGGGTCATCTTATTCATGGCTGATAATATGTTCATTAGATTCCCCTCATCAAGAGGTGTAGGATTGATCTAAATGTCATCCGATTCTGATAAGTGTTCATGGAGATATGAATTTATTTTGATTATGGAATTATTATCAAGCCAACCTACAACTCATGTAGGCTCAGAAGCCCAATAGTCGCATCTATTCAAACATCAACAATTGTGTATAAATACAGGAGAACTTTTCCTCATTTGCACTCACTCATCTCATCACATCTCTCTCTCTCTTCTGCGCAGAAAAGAGTCTCTTCTCTACTGTGCAGAAAAGGGTCTATCTCTCACACATGTGAAGCTGGAAGCTACTGAAACTGAAGCTGCAACTGCAGAAGTAAAGTTTGACCTATGTGGACCAGAATATCTCCTCATATAAACTGTGTTGTAGGGTCATCTAAACCTCCTCTGAAAGCTGCAACTTTTGGTGGTGGAATCAAGTCAATCCAATAGACAGTTTGCAAGATATCGACTGCCCTAGTTGAAGGAAGCTACTGAAACTGAAGTTGCAACTGTAGAAGTAAAGTTTGAGCTGCGTGGACCAAAATATCTCCTCATCTGAACTATTTTGTGGGTTCATCTGAACCTCTTCTGAAAGCTGCAACTTTTGGTAGTGGAATCAAGTTAATCTGACAAACGGTTTGTGAGATATCGACTGCCCTAGTTTTGATGATGAAGCTGCTAATGCTGATGCTGCTGATCTAGGTTTTGCTATTGCTGATATAAATCAGATTTATTGTACTATTTCTCTCTGCTGAATTATTGAAGATAAAATAAGATTTGATCAAAGGGTTTCCTCACACATTGTGGGGTTTGTCCCTAGCTAGCTGCCACATCTTGTGTCTCTTGTCTTGGCTTGTTTTCTGTCGATCATTTAATGTTCTATTTGCACTTTACTTTATGTACATGTGATTGCTAATCTGTGGAATATAATAAGAAAAAGAAGTTAACTATTATAAGCATAGAACATACCATAACTTAACATTCTTCTAAATTAAAACACTAGAGATGGTGTGCTCGGAGGCAAAAGGAAAAATCATAAAGTCTTTTAAGAAATCTGGACTAATGAGTAAAAGTGCTTGACCTACAGTTTTTTGATGTCATTAAAATAACTCTTTTCTTGTTCAGTCCACTTAATCTCAGTTCCTTTCTTAATCATTTTGACATTAATTTCAAATTTTCTGTAAAATTTGGGATAAAATGTCACAAAAAAATTACCTTACCTAGAAATGACTACACTTCTTTCTTGTCTCATGGTTGTTCAATATTTTGTATTTCCATCACTGTACTGGGATCTATTTGAATGCCCTTCTTTGATACTGTGTGTCCCAACAACTTTCCTTCTTTCATAGTGAAATGTGATTTTTTTGGATTCAAAGAAACTCTGAATTTCCTACACTTAGTGAAGACTGCCCTCAAATGCTTTAAGTGAGAAGATTCAGTTTTAAACATACAGTTATATCATCTAGATAAATTACAACAAAATTATCTCTTTCATCATTGAAATTGATATCCATCGCTCTCTAGAAGGTGGCACTAACATTCATGATTCCAAAAGGCATTTTTGAATACATAAATGTGCCCTAGGGTGTGATGAAAGTAGTCTCGTCCTCACCTTTTGGATTAAATAGGATCTGATTATACCTAAAAAACCCATCAGGCATAGAAATCCTTTCTGAACCAACCACCTTTTTCAAAATGTGATCCATTTTCGGTAAAGGATAATTATCCTGCAATGGGGCTTTATTTAAATTTTTGAAATCCACACATAAGCGAATTTCCCCGCTCTTTTTTCTGACTGGTACCAAGTTTTCTACCAAATTTGAAAATCTAAGTGGGATGATGATTTTTGTAGCCAACAGTGTTTTCACCTCTTTTTCAATCAGTGGCAATATCTTTGGGTTAATTCTCCTCAACTTTTGTTTAAAGGGATTCTCATTCTCTTTGAGTGGTATATTATGTTGGATGAAAGCTTTTTCATAAATCTTCAAGTCTTCATGTCTCCAAGTCAATACATCTGCAAATTCCTTTAACAATTCTACATACTTCAGCTTCTGCTCTGTTTTCAAAGTTCTAGAAACTTTGACCATTTTTGGATTATCTTTAGTTCCGAAATTAGAATATTCCATCTCCCCGCCTGCTAGAAGGATTCTAGATTTTATTGCCACATCATTTGAATCAAACAAACACTCTAAAGGAACTAAGCCTCTAGGAATTACGTTATTACTTAACTGAATTATATCCTGCCCAACAACAATGTTCAAAAATCTTGTTGTTTCAACATATTTTTCTGTGTTCTCACGTTCATCTTTGTCAATTGAAGTGCTAAGAAATTCATCTGTTCTTTCAAGAAACATTTTAATTTTCTAGTTGTCTTCAAACACCTGCAAGTGCCTAGTGTTATCTAGAATAGATGGCCTATGTTTAACATTGATTTCATCATTTTCATTAGGTTAAGTAGGAATTATGAATTCACTAGTTGTTGTTGTTACAGAGTCTGCAATTCCATTTTCTTCTCTTGGAACGAGAGAAATTTCATACTCAAAGAAAAAATTTGAAAATAAATCCCGTACCTCACTCTAGTAGGCCTTCATTCTCAGATGCCTAGTTTGATAAGTACCTTTGACTTGGTTTACAATTAGCTTTGAATCTCCAAAGGTACAAATTTGTTCTCTTTCTGATCTCTCAATAGGTTCAACCCAATAATCAAAGCTTCATACTCTGTGATGTTGTTTGTACAGTCAAAATATAGTTTTTATGAATGCAACTGACTAGTACAGTCTGGTGGAATAATCTAAATTCCTGCCCCAAAACCCTTCTCACAAGTGGAGCCATCAAAATATAAATTCCAAACTTCATCTGACAATTATTTATCCTATTTTTGTTGAACACCAACCTCAACCTATTATGATGATTCTCTATTAACATAGATATCATTAAAGAAAATATGTCATCCTACTTCTATGTCTACTGCATAAATGGGATGATTATCTGGCCGAGTTTTACTTCTTACCATGTAGGCCATTTGGACTTCCTGATGCAATATTTTCAACTCACCAAACAAGGGGATTGACGCATAAGTCATACCCATCTACGATGTTCCTCCTAATATTGTTGCCTAAGACCGAGACAATAACATGTGAACCTAGTTGGAATGTCTTCTACCACTATGTCCATCATTACACTCTTAGCAAGCATCTTTTCCAAGGTTACAACTAGGTCCTTTATGAGGCCTAAACATTTTACTTTTATGGAAACAAATGAGAATAGGTCGTTATAAGATCTAGTAATCTGGAGTCCTAAGTGGTCCATGACTGATTTTAGCATCAGGTTGTGGGAAGCTCCAGAGTCTACCATAGCATTATGAAGAATCATATCATGTATGTTCAAACTTACATAAAAAGTGGGAACATCATCATTTATGCTAGTGACATGTGGGTCATAAACAAATTCAAGAACATCATCATCTAGATTTAGGGAATCCTATGAATTTATATTAATATGATCACTATCCGAACTCTTAACAATTGTGAAGAATATATTTTTGCAGTGTTCATTTCTTAAAAGTTCAGAAAAAGGAATGGAAACTTTTAACTTACTGATTTCATTTTCCATATTGAAAACTGACTGTGTTTTTTCCAATTCTTTAATATCCTTTTCAGCATTTTTTGCCTTTTTCGAGTTGTCATTCTTAGGCTCCTATGGTTTTTTCAATATTTCTTTCCTTGAATAAGCTTGCTGCTCAGCTGTTGTCTTTTGTGGTGGAGCCTTGATGGGAACATTCTGGCTCATGAGATTGTACTGCCTTTGAAAATTTACTACTACATCATTATAGCCCTATTGATAAACTATTGAGTCACAAATGTTAATGTTGTCCTACTCTCTCGAGCATCCAAAATAAAGGTCATTCTCCTCCTTGGTATAAAACACTTGTGTATCTTTATCATCATAACATCCAATTTGATGCTCTTCTTCTTCACTGACCTCCTCATCAACAAATCCTTTCGGAAAAGCAGGTCGGACAACACCTTGTTGATCATCAGCAACCTTCTACTCTCTTGGATGGTTCTGAGCCCCTTGAGGCCTCTTGAAGTTCATATTTTCACCTAAGGTTGATTCTCAGCCCTGGAAGGAGTTAGCTTATCAAGCATGTTTTCCATCATTTTCAACATCACATCAAATTTGATATTAGGTGAAGAATAAGTTTGATATTAGGTGAAGAATACGAGTCTGCTTTAAACACCATCCTTTTCTTAGTTTTCATTTTCGCCTTCTTAGAAAAAAATTGGTTTTTACTCTAATTTCATTACTCTACATTGCTTCCAAAGCAACAAGATTTCTTTCCCAGAGTTGATAGGCCATTTCAGCATCAAAACTGTCAGGATAATGTAACAAGGCTAATCCCGAGGGAGGTTTTATTTTAGCTGGAATTGAATTGTAAATATTGTTAAATCTAGCTGTGAATTCTTGGATAGATTACCCAAGATTCCTTTTAAGAGCGTCATATTAAACTAAAATCTATATGGGATTTTTCTTCACCTCCCATATGGCAAGAAACAACTGCTAAAACCACTAGAAAGTATTGATACTTGTTGCAGGTAAATATTTGAACCATTTCTTTACCTATCCTGATAGACTTTGTGTAAGTGTCAATTTGATGTACTCATGGTCAACCTCCTCTAGATATATAAAGTCATTAATATTGTCTACATGCTGCTAAGATGTATAATACCTAGTACCATCAAACTAAATCAGACGATGTCCATAATTTAAACAGAGGTCATGTATTTGACCTCCAAGATCCAAAGGTGTATATTAGGAAACCATGGGACTTGTATATGAAACTACACTAACAACATGAGTTAGGACAATGGATGTCAAAGGCATTGAGATTATTGTGATAGAATTTGATGGAATAGGCTTTTGGACACCCACAGAGGACAAATGAGTAGCTGAGGCAAATGAAGATGGGATGAAATAAGGAAAATTTAGAGATCTAGCTACAACTTCTTGGAGTTCCTGGACTTTATGTTCTAGTTTCTGAAAATGAGACCCTATCTCGAAACCTTATGGTAATAGTTCTAATTTTTGGATGAAGGGCCCAGGGGTAAAGGTCTTTAGATCTATTGGATCAAGAAAAATACCTGATGTACTACTTTTGGAGTTAGATATGAGTAAATTACTTTCAAATTTAATATCTAACACTAAATATTCAAAAACGTCAATCTTTGCAAGTAGAGAATAAGACCTTTCTAAATTGACCGTACCTTATTCCTTAGGATCGTTTTTCCTAAACAACTTTTTTGGGCTTGAAAAAATATGGGGTGGATTTGGATCAGGGTTCCTCTCAGTATAAATGCCTATATGAGACAGAACTTTGTTAATAAGAACACTTAATATTGTAATGTGGAGTCTCTAGAGCAAACATCTTTTAGCCCAACTAATATGCAGATCTCATCTTTCCCTCAGAGATTTGATCTTCAACAAAAATTGTTTGGGGGAAAACCTTGTAGATAACCTCTAACCTATTTGAGGTTGAAAGCTGGCCCTTCAACTTGGAGAGGGATCTCTCCCTAAAAGACAACCACTCTAGGTCACTGTAGTAGTAGGTTTTACTTTAAGTTCTATCGTCAAATTTGGTTGGGATGTATATGAAATAAATCATTGGGCATGGAGTGTAGACTTATCAGATGATGCTGCAGATTTAATGAGCAAGATGAAGAAAGTAGGGTAGCAATAACTCCTTTGACAATTTGAGAAACTTGGTAGAAGAGAACTAAAGAAAACAATATTTTATCTAATTGAACAACAAGTACTAATGCCTAAGAAATAACGAAACGAGAGCATAAAGAATCCCAAATTCAAACACTAAATTTTCCAGACATGAAGAAGGTTTTTAAAACAGAGAAAAAATAGACATGGAACTACAACAAAAGAATTTTCTGCAAATGCTCATCAAACACTGTATATATTTAAGACCTGGTCAAATAATACAACAGAATGCTATATTTTCAAGTAAAATCCATCTTCATTTCATTCTTTAGAAATTGTCTGTATAGACTTTACAATAACTATTCACAAGATTATAGCTTTAGACTTAATTACAATAATAAAAAATTAGTAAAGTCTTCTAAGTTCATGTATTTGAAATATATATTGAAATTCATAAAGTTTCACTTCTTTTCTTAAGTATTTTTAACATTGCTTCCAAAATTTCTGCAAAATTTGGGATAAAACGTCGCAATAAAAATTACTTTACCTAGAAATGACTGCACTTCTTTCTTATTTCTTTGTTTCTAAATATTTTTTTATTACTATCACTATGTTGGGATATATTTAAATGCCCTCCTTTGATACTATGTGTCCCAACAAGTTCCCTTCTTTCATAGAAAAATGGGATTTTTTCATATTCAAAGATACTCTGAATTTCTTGCACTTAGTGAAGACTCTCCTCAAATGCTTTAAGTCAATAGATTCAGTTTTTGAAAAGATAGTTATATCATCTAGATAAATTACAACAAACTTATCTTTTTCACTAGCGAAAGTGATATACATCGCTCTTTGGAAAGTTACACTGACATCCATGAGTTCAATAGGCATTTTTTAATACATAAATGTGCCCCAGGGTGTGGTGAAAGTAGTCTTGTGATCTTTTGGATTAACCAGGATCTGATTATACCCAAAAAAAATGCAGCATGGAAATCCTTTCGAAGCCAACCACCATTTTCAAATTGTGATCCATTTTCAATAAAGGATAATTATCCTTCAATGAGGCTTAATTTAAATTTCTAAAATCCAAGCATAGGTGAATTTCCCCGCTCTTTTTTAGATTGCTACCAAGTTTGCTACCCAATTTGAAAATCTGAGTGGGACGATGATTTTTGCATCCAAAAATCTATTCACCTCTTTTTCAATCAGTAGAAGTAGCTTTGGGTTAATTCTCCTCAAATTATGTTTAAAGGGATTCCCATTCTCTTTGAGTGGTATAGTATTTTGGATGAAAGTTTTGTCATAGACCTTCAAGTATTCATATCTCCAGGTGAATACATCTCCAAATTCCATTAACAATTATGCATACTTCAGATTTTTCTCTGTTTTCAAAGTGTTAGAAACTTTGACCATTTTTGGATTATCTTTAGTTCCCAAATTATAATCTTCCATCCCCCCATCATCTGGCAGGATTATGAGTTTTATTTCCACATCATTTGAATCAAACAAACTCTCTAAAGGATCTGAGCCTCTAGGGATTATGTTATTACTTAACTGAATTATATCCTACCCAAAAACACTTGTTCAAAAAGCCTAATGTTTCAACATCTTTTTCTATGTTCTCACCTTCATCTTTTTCAATTGGAGTGCTGAGAAATTCATTTGTTCTTTCAAGAAACCTTTTAATTTTTTGTTTGTCTTCAAACACCTAATAGTGCCTAGTGTTATTTAGAATAAATGGCCTATGTTTAACATTGATTTCATATTTTTCATTAGGATAAATAGGAATTCCAAATGCACTGGTTGTTATTGCTAGAGAGTTTTCAATTCCATTGTCTTATCTAGGAACAAGAGAAATTTCATGGTTAGAGAAAAAAATTAAAAATAAATCCCATACCTCATTCTAGTAGGCCCTTATCCTTAGATGTCTGGTTTGATAAGTACCTTTGACTTGGCTCACAATTAGCTTTGAATCTCTAAAGATACGAATTCTCTTCGCTTTCAGATCTCTCAACATGTTTAGCCAGATAATCAGATCTTCATACTCTACCACGTTGCTTGTACAATTGAAATACAGTTTGTATGAATGTAACTAACTAGTACAGTCTGGTAGAAAAATCCAAATTCTTGCCACAAATCCCTTCTGAGAAGTGGAGCCATCAAAATATAAATTCCAAACTTCATGTGACAATTCTTTATCTATTTTTTCTTAACACCAACCTCAACCTATTCTAACAATTCTCCATTAATACAGACATTATTAAAGAAATTTGTGATCCTACATCTATGTCTACTACATAAATGGGATGATTATTTGGTTGAATTTTACTGCTTACCATGTAGGCCATTTTGACTTCCCGATGTAATATTTTCAACTCACCAAACAAGGGGATTGATGCATAAGTCATGTCCATCTACAATGTTCCTCCTAATCTTGCTGCTCACAACCGAGACAATGGCATATTGAACTTAGTTGGAATGTCTCCTGCCACTATTTCCATCATTACACTCTTAGCAGGCTTTTGTTCCAAGGCTACAACTAGGTCCTTTATGAGGCCTAAACATTTTACTTTTATGGAATCAAATGAGAACATGTATTTGTAAGGTTTGGTAATTTGGAGTCCCAAATGGTCTATGACTGATTTTGGCATCAAGTTGTGGGAAGCTTCAGAGTCTAACATAGCGTTATGAAGAATCATATCATGTATGTTCAGACTTACATAAAAAGTGGGAACATCATCATTTATGGTAGTGACATTTGGAGCAATTTTTTTTTTTGGAGAATCATCATCTAGATTTAGGGAATCTTGTGAATTTATATTGATATAATCACTCTCCAAACTCTTAACCATTGTGAAGATTATTTTTTTTTTTACTTTTCATTTCTTAAAAGTTAAACAATAAGAATGGAAACTTTTAACTTACTGATTTCATTTTCCAGATTGAAAATTGACTATGTTTTTTCCAATTCTTTAATCTCCTTTTTGGATTCTTTCACCTTTTCTGAGCTGTCCTTATTAGGCTCCTCTGGTTTTTTCAGTATTTCTTTCCTTGAATTGACTTGCTTCTCAACTGTTGTCTTTTATGGCAGATTCTTGTGTATATTTTCTTGTAGATTCACAGCTCATGTAATGTACTAAAACACAAGACAATAATATACTCTACTCTTTAAACATCGGAAACCAGTAGATCAATGAAAACAATAATCGACAAGAGGGAGATAATCAAAGACACATAACACAATTTTATCTCGGGAAAGCCACTTCTCAAAACCCAACTATCTATTGCATTAATCATAAATTTAAGTGAGAATACAAAGCTTGTTCTCATTAGAACAATTCCTACACAAGTATGATCAACTTTTTGCCTCACAAACTTGCTCTAGCCAACATTTAACCAATTATGTTGCTTACCATGCCCCTATTTCCTTGTGTAATTCCTGTGAGGATCATTGCATATTTAACTGGCAAATGCTTCCTCCATAACTACACAGTCCAAAACTAGGTCCTTCTCTGATTTCATGCATGACCTGCACAACTCAGATCATCATACAACTGATAGTACATTTTCCTTGCACTCTAGTCTCAACTGGGTCTTTCTTTGAACTGACATGCATGAGTTTCTCATGAGGGAATATTTAGTTAGTTGGAGTAGCACTGACGATGCACCAATGCACCAACTCACTACTAGACCTCTACTAGTTCCACAAACATTTAGAACTAGTTTAACAATCTATAACTCAATCAAACTAAGTTATTTAATTACAACTCAAATAAATGCATCCTAGACCCCTAAAATTTAGGGATAACATATACATGACTACAAAAATACTTCTAGCTCAAAATTCCTAAGCTAATTAAGTTAATTAACTATTTACAAGTTTCTATGAGAATAGAATTTGATTTTAATTCATAGTTTAATTCAAGGAAAAAACAAACTGGAATTTCTTGTTTCCATTTCTCAACACTCCCTCTCAACAAGAAAGGCATTATCATCTACCTCAATCTTGTCTCTCTGAAATTGGAATTTGCATCTTGACAATGCCTTTGTCAAAATGTCAAAATATTGCTCCTCCATGGGAATGTACTCCAACAACATAATCTGCCTCAATACACAATCTTGAAGATGATGATATCTGATATCTATATGCTTGGACCGATCATGAAAATTGGATTTTCAGAGAGGTTGATACAACTTTTATTATCGTAGTAAATCATAGTTGGATCCATCTTCTGACCAAACAAACCAACCAGAATCTTCCTAATCTAGATGGCCTCACATGTTTCTTGACTTGTAGCCATGTACTCTGCCTATGTTGAACTGAGTGCAACCGATCTTTATTTTGTATTGTACCAACAAACCATTGCTGACCCAATACTAAAGATCCCTCCTGATGTGCTCTTCTTGTGAGATGGACTCCCTACCCAATCTACATTGGTGAAGCCTTTAAGTTTCATTCCCTCTGTCTGTATGTACCACAATCCATAATGAGTAGTTCCTTTGAGGTATCTCAACACAAGCTTCATCGCCTTCCAATACAACCTTGTAGACCTAAACATCACTTGACCAAGTTGGTTAACTGCATAGCACATATTCAGTCACGTGTTCACCAAATACATGAATGAACCCACAAGCTGCCTGTAAACAATAGATTCCACTACTTCCCCTGAAGTAGCATCCTCCTTCCTCCACTTACCTACTAGAGGAGTCTCCATGGCTTTGTTTCTCTCCATGAAAAACCTCCTGAGTATCTCATTGACATACTTAATCTGAGACATAAAGAGTGCCCCATCACTCTGCCATACTTCCATGCCTAGAAATTAATGCATGAGCCCCATGTCCTTCATCTCAAACTCTCTTGCAAGATCCTCCTTGCAAGACTTGCTCAGCTGATCTGTTAGCACCTAAATTTGCCTCAGGCTAAAAGAAGGAAAAATTTAGGGTAACCACAAACCACGCTCAGTCTGGTAGCTAGCCCTACCAGAACAGGACATGGCTCTCTCCGAGACACACTCAGTGAATAGATAAACGAAAAGGACTGAGATGACCTTCAAACGAACTATTTATCTTAGGCTAGTAAGTGGAAATGAAAATAAGGAGTGATTTTTATGAATGAATGTGTTTCTGGGATGTTATGGGACCACTGGACCTCAATGAACAGAGAACTTAACATAAAGGCGCATATTATTTCGTGAGGCAAGGTAGGTTGAAAGCATAGCAATTTTAGTTTTAAGATGTGGCGGAATGTAGAGATTTATTAAGAAGGTTAAAAGGGCATGGAAAACATGAATCCTTTTCAACAGAAGAATGAACACTGTACATGAAATTTTCCCACAGGTAGAGCAATAGAATTGAATTCTACCTGATCTCATTCGAAAAATTTCACCAGAAATGGATACGAAATGAAACTATGGAACATAACAAAGAAATGGAGAGATTGATTAAGGAGGTGAAAAGGGCATGGACAACATGAATCCTTTTCAACAGAAGAATGAAACACTGCACATGAAATTTTCCCATAGGTAGAGCAATAAAATTGAATTCTACCTAATCTCATTCGAAAAATTTCACCAGAAATGAATATGAAATGAAACTATGAAACATAGCAAAATACATATGAAACACAAGAGACACATTTGCTACACTCGCAACCACTTGAATCTCATAAAACAAAGCTGCTACCTTTCATTAATTCTCTGTAAGAATATACAGTGCAGAAACAAAGTTTCTTTCCCACAGTCTCCCAGAAGTTACAAGCCAACCAACCAATTCGCTTTGCAAATGGTTTGCATATAATATATAAAATGTGCTATGAAGAGATAGAACGCCCAAGGGTCAAAAAATGAAGGTGGAGAGCCAAAAATCAACTAAAGGTGTAGCACCACAAACATGACAAATGGCTAGGGTGACCCTTTGCCTTCCCTTGCCACTTGTATAATTGACCATATGGAGTGAAAATATTTATAAAACCGTTGCGCTCCTCCTCCTGTGCGTTGTGATCTTTTCTAGGTGACTTTTGGAGGCCTTCCCAGTGTCCAAATTGAGAGAAGGATAGCTCGTTGGAAATCCTGTCCTGTCTAATTTCCAACCCCACTGGAATTTTTTGATTTGGATTTCATTTTCCCTATCAAAAATCAAATCTCCCAAGACTGGTCGAACTATGCCAAATGAGGCTGCCTCAAGGGAGAGTGCTGTTGCGGTAAAATTTTGAATGCCTTAATCAACCTCAAATCAAGCTCATGATATCTCCTTGGAAATATCTATGTGTATAATTTCCAAACCAACTAGAATTTTGCAATTTGGAGTTCATTTTCCCTGTCAAAAATCAAATCTCCCAAGACTGGTCGGAATGTGCCAAATGAGGCTGCCTAAAGGTAGAGTGCTGTTACAGTCACCTTTTGAATGCCTTCCTCAGCTCCAAATTGAGCTCATGATAACTCATTGGAAAGATACTTATCTCTAGCTATTATTTGGATCATCAAGCAAGTCATTTGGCCAACTGAGCTAGGATAAAACTAGATTTGACCAAGGTCGCTCTAGAGGTGCATCAATTCTCCCAAGTTAATTGTATTTTTGACATTTCTTCGAAACCATAACACCTGTGTAAAACGTGAAGGATGTTGTTCTTCCTTGGTCTATTATGGACAAAAACCTCTCTCAGTGTTCTCAAATTCATCTTCGATTGCTCAGAAACATCATTTGAGTGAAACATATCCCGATGTGTGGGATGAGGGATTTGCTGAAATGAAGCAAAATGAAGGAGATAGGGAGCTTCTAAATTCTTTAGGAAATTTTGGGAAGTATGGAGGGATGTTAGGAAGTAGGGGAAAGTGGAATCTTAGAAACTGAGTGAGGGGAAGGGGTCCAAAAAGGAAAAACATAGCCCCAACCATAGAAAATTGTTAGGTTGTAGCAAGAAATTAGGGTTTGTGTGAAAATGAGGGATTTGTGGGATCTCAATGATGGGAAGTGTTTAATAAGGTATTTCAAGGATAGGGGAAGGTGTATGAACATCAAGATACAAGTTTTTCCGATGATTTGACCGTCCAAGAGAAATTAGCTTCAAAACCCTAGGAGAGGGAAATGAACCTTGCCTAGGTGCAACTGAAGCATGAACAAGGTTTGAAATGACCCAATGGAACTTGACATGATAATGACAACCATCTGAATGATGGTAGACTCAGCTGAATGGTGACATGGAACATCATTTGGACAACTTTGACAAGGGTAACATCAAACCCTAGACCTAATGCCTAATGATCAAATTTTGCTTGAAGACTCACTGAAATGACAAAATTTGACCTTGACACCTTAAAATCACTTGTGTAAGAGCATGTTTGATCACTGGAGGAAGGCTGCAAAGACTGACACTAACATTGGCTCCAATGGGGGATGGTAGCTCCTTGGAGGTGCCAAGAACAACAGATCTCTGGAAGAGCTAGACAATGCCTTTTGTCCATTGGGATATGGAGCCCATTATTCGGACAAACCAACATGCCTCAATTTATTGATTGAAACTGACTCAATGCAAATTGACATGACTAAAAGAAAACTTGACTCTAACAAACTAACTCAAAACACTAAGAACTGAACTTGAAACTTAAAGCTTGGTGGTAGTGCATGACCACCTGCATTTATTACAAGACTATATATCATCAAACTATGTCAAACTGCCAATGTAACCAATCAAGAAGATGGCTTCTTGACTGATTCTTCCGATCAGATCTTTTGGTCAACAATTGATATTGGTAATTGGGCATCCAAAAACATAATTGGCCATGATCTCCTCCATCACTGAATACTGCAGTAATGACCTTCACTGCTGTCTGCAACAAATCTGCCATTGGATCATGAAAAACATGAAGATTTACCTCCTGCTGTAGAAACAAGATGTCTTTTTCTTTTGATTCTGATCTTCCTTCATAATATACTTCAGAAAAAGTATGTTCCTGGTCCTCAAAAAATTTTGAACAAGCAGATGAGCGGATTTGCTCTTCAAAGAACACTTCAAAACATGAAACATATGAGGAAGAATCTGAATGGCAATCTTGATTGCTCTGGTGTTCTACAGTCTGAATATATTTTTCTTCATATGATAAAACAACCCGATTATGATGTGCCTCATTAAGTTCATCAATCATGAGAAAAGAAACTTCGGATGGTTATTGAAACCAAAAACTAACATTTTTATCATCTACCATAAATTCATCCAGAGAAAGCTTTTCACTTACTTGAACAAAGTTCTCATCTTGCTGTCCATGAGTTGATTGAATTACCTCTTCATGAAGGCTTTATTCTGATGACATGAGAACATTTGGACCCAAAACTTTGTCTTCTTCTATGGACAAATCTGAACCGACCCTTTTTCTTTCATCACTTTCAGTCATATGGACATCTTCAACCTGCTGATCTATAAAGATGTTCACCGGACTGTCATCCTTTTCAAAAGAGGAAGAAGTTTCACCAAAACTTTCTTGACCATGTGTGCACTGCAAATCTGCTTTAGCTTGAGCTGGAACATGACCGTGCAAGATTTGATCTATCTCGTTTTCAAACAAAGGAGATAAGACCTTTTGTTTCCTTTTGCTCAAACAATGATTGTCTTCAATATTTTCAAGCGAAGGAGTATATAAATTTTCCTCATACTACTGATCCATCTCATGTAATTCATGTTAACTGTCAAGATGCAAAATTCCTTATGCTTCTGAAAGGGAATTTCATATAGGGCTTCCATGATCTCAACATACATAAAATTATCATCCTCATAATATTTTTCAAGGATCTCAATAAAACCGTAAGCATGCTTGCAACAATCATGAACTAGATTCAATGATGGATAAGAGTCTTTATATCTTTCAATGAATAGGGCATGAAAATCCTTTAGACTGTAAATACAAGCAACGGGCAAATTTTCATACCAAGATTGGGCTTCCCTTCTAGAGTGGCCATGAATATCTTCATTAAGCAATCTTCAGGAAAATCAACCTTCAACTTGCGAATATGCATGTGAAATCAAACTAGATATAAAGTAGCGTCCTTCTTACCATGATCTTTAAACATAGGCAGATTCTTTGACCAATCTACCTTCAGAATTTTATTTGGAAAGCCTAGAATGTGATCTCAGCTCATGGGAGCGTATCTTCTTGCAATTCGATCCATCTTTAAAAAATATCAAAGCTACTGATCCCTCTGTAGTGGAGTCACCATGAAGCATCAATTGCTGGTTTCTTCAGTGAATGGAGTCGCCAGGTGAATGATTTCAGCCATATTCTTATGTCTGATCATTGTTCACCATCAACATCAGATCTGAACTTGAGATATGTCCTAGGGCAAGACAATCTACAAGCAAACAATTTTGTTCCCTAGCGGAGTCGCCACTATGATAGCACCTAAATCTGCCTCAGGCTGAAAGAAGGAAAAATTTAGGGTAACCACAAAGCACGCTCAGTTTGGTAGCTAGCCCTACTAGAACAGGAGAGGGATCTCTCAGAGTCACACTCAGTGAATAGATAAATGAAAAGGACTGAAATGACTTTCAAACGAACTATTTATCTTAGGCTAGTAAGTGGAAATGAAAATAAGGAGTGATTTTTATAAATGACTATGTTTTTGGGATGTTATGGGACCACTGGACCTCAATGAACAAAGAACTTAACACAAAGGCATAGATTATTTCGTGAGGCAAGGTAGGCTGAAAGCATAGCAATTTTAGTTTTAAGATGTGGCGGAATGGAGAGATTGATTAAGAAGGTGAAAAGGGCATAGACAACATCAATCTTTTTCAACAAAAGAATGAACACTGTACATGAAATTTTCCCACAGGTAGAGAAATAAAATTGAATTCTCCCTAATCTCATTCGAAAAATTTCACCAGAAATGAATATGAAATGAAACTATGAAACATAACAAAACACATATGAAACATAAGAGACACATTTGCTACACTCACAACCACATGAATCTCATGAAATAGAGCCGCTACCTTTCATTAATTCTCTGTAAGAATATATAGTGCAAAAACAAAGTTTCTTTCCCATAGTCTCCCAGAAGTTACAAACCAACCAACCAATTCGCTTTCGAAATGGTTTGCATACAATATATAGAATGTGCTATGAAGAGATAGAACACAAAAGGGTCACAAAATGAAGGTGGAGAGCCAAACATCAGCTACATATGTAGCACCACAAACATGACAAATGGCTTGGGTGACCCTTTGCCTTCCTTTGCAACTTGTATAACTGACCATATGGATTGAAAATATTTATAAAACCGTCGTGCTCCTCTTCCTGTGCATCGTGCTCTTTTCTAGGTGACTTTTGGAGGCTTTTTTGGTGTCCAAATTGAGTGAAAGATAGCTTTTTGGAAAGAATGTCCTGTATACTTTCCAACCCCACTAGAATTTTTTGATTTGGAGTTAATTTTCTCTATCAAAAATAAAATCTCCCAAGACTGGTCGAACTGTACCAAATGAGGCTGCCTCAAGGAAGAGTGTTGTTGCAGTCAACTTTTGAATGCCTTCCTCAACCCCAAATTGAACTTATAATAGCTCATTGGAAATTTTTGTATGTCTAATTTCCAACCCAACTGGAATTTTTCAATTTGGAGTTCATTTTCCCTGTCAAACATCAAATCTCCCAAGACTGTTCGGACTGTGCCAAATGAGGCTGCCTAAAGGCAGAGTGCTGTTACAGTCACCTTTTGAATGCCTTCCGCAACTCCAAATTAAGCTCATGATAGGTAATTGGAAAGATACTTGTCTCTAGTTATCATTTTGATCATCTAGTAAGTCATTTGGAAAACCGATCTAGGAGAAAACTTGATTTTCCCGAGGTCGCTCCAGAGGTGCATCAATTCTCCCAAGGAAATTGTATTCTTGACATTTCTTCAAAACCATAATACTTGTGTAAAAAGTGAAGGAAATTTTTATTCCTTGGTCTGTTATGGAAAAAAACCTCTCTCAGTTTTCCCAAATTCGTCTTCGATTGCTTAGAAATATCATTTGAGTGAAACATATCCCAATGTGTGGGACAAGGGATTTGCCGAAATGAAGCAAAATGAAGGGGATAGGGAGCTTCTAAATTCTTGAGGAAATTTGGGAAGTATGGAGGGATGTTAGGAAGTAGGGGAAAGTGGAATCTCAGAAATTGAGTTAGGGGAAGGGGTCCAAAAGGAAAACACAGGCCCAACCATAGAAAATTGCTAGGTTGTAGCAAGAAATTAGGGTTTGTGCGAAAATGAGGGATTTGGGGGATCTAAGTGATGGGAAGTGTTTGATAAGGTATTTTAAGGATAGGGGAAGGTGTATGAACATCAGGATACAATTTTTTCCGATGATTTGACCATCCAAGAGAAATTAGCTTCAAAACCCTAAGAGAGGGAAATGAACCTTGCCTAGGCGCAATTGAAGCATGAACAAGGTGTGAAATGACCCAATGGAACTTGACATGATAATGAAAACCATATGAATGATGGTAGACTCAGCTGAATGGTGACATGGAACGTCATTTGGACAACTTTGACAAGGGTAAAATCAAACCCTAGACCTAATGCCTAGTGACCAAATTTTGCTTGAAGACTCAATGAAATGAAAAAATTTGACCTTGACACCTTAAAATCACTTGTGTAAGAGCATGTTTGATCACTGGAGGAAGGCTACAAAGACTGACACTAACATGATCATCACAGGTCAAAATCAAATTTTCAACATATAACACAATGATCAATAATTTACCTTCCACCACTATGTGATACAAGTTCGCATCCTCATCACTCTTGGTGAAGCCCAACTCGGTGAAGTAGCTATCGATCCTAGTGTACTAAGCATGGGGTGATTTGTTCAGCCCATATAACGCTCTATTGAGCCAGCACACATGCAACTCATGGTCGAAGGTCTCAAAACCTTCAAGTTGATCTATGTACACCTCTTCCTCAATCATGCCATTAAGGAAGGTTTTCTTTATATCCATCTAATGTATCTTCCAACCCATCTACATTGATATTGTCAATATAGATATGATAGATGAGTACCTTGAAACAATAGCAAAGGTCTCATCATATTTAATCCCCTCTACCAGTGAAAAGCCACATACCACAAACCTAGTCTTATGCTTCTCCACACTACCATCTGCAGCTTGATTTACCTAGTAAAGCCATTGGGAGTTTCCCACTAGCTTGTCCTTTGGCCTTGGGAACACATCCCAATCACTATTACAAACTATGGAGTCATACTCTTCCACCATGGCATCAACCCAAACTGGTTGCTGCACTGCTTCCTCAAAAGAAGATGGCTTTGTCTCAACAAATCCACTCATAAGACCCATGTATCTAGTGTACCTCTCAAGTGACCTCCTCTACCTGCGCTGAGATGTGGGTGCTACCACATTCTCCCATGCATCATGCAATAACCTATCAACCTCTCTGGTGTGCTTTCTCCCATCCCTAGAAGACTCTTTCTGAGTGGATGTCTCCATTCCCGAATCCTCTGCATGTGGCTAATCCACATCAATCTGAGCCTCCTCAACCTTAGGAGCTAAAATCTCCTCAACTGCATGTAGTTAGAGCTCCCTCTCAAGGGAAACTCGCATGACCTTCTCCTCATCGAATATGACATCCCTACGAACCATTGTCATCCTGCTAGTTAGCAAGTACACACGATAGTTGTGAGATGTATCCATGTAGCCCAAAAATATCCCCAACTCTATTGTCATATCAATATTCTTCCATGCATCTTTGGTCACATGGAAATATACTAATGACCCAAAAATCCGGAAGTGACCAACATCTGGTCTCTTATCAGAGAAAGCCTCCTGTGGTGTTTTCATCCCAAGTATTCGATGCAGGCTTATGTTATGCAAATAAACAATTGTGTTACATGCCTCAACCCACAAGTATAGTGGTAGGCCTTGATCATGCAACATCACTCGTGTTGCCCCTACAATTCTTATGTTCTTCCTTTCGTCCAACCCATTCTATTGTGGGTTATGGGGTGTCGTCAACTCTCGTTTAATCCCTTCTATTGCATAGAAGTTCTTAAACTCATTTGAGACATAATCACTACTATTATAACTCCTCAAAGCTTTAACATTCTTGCCAGAATATTTCTTGACCAATGCTTTAAATTCACAAAACTTTGTGAAATTTTGATCATTCTTCTGCATGAAAAAGATCCAACATTTACAAGAAAAATCGTTAACAAATATAACCTAGTACCTGTGTTTGGTCATGGATGTTGTCAAGAATGGTCCACACACATCTGGATGGAATCACTCTAGAATCACCTCTACTCGGCTATCTCTATAGTGAAAGGAAGCCTTGGTGTATTTTCCAAAAGTACACCTCTTCATGTATCAACTTGCTCTAGCATACATTTGGGAAGACCAGTAGAGATCTGCTGCATGATTTTCAAATCACCATGATGCTAGTGGCCCAATTGTCTGTGCCACAACTCGCCAATATCTCAAATCTACATCTTCTCTGCTTTCACGCTCAAAGAATCACATTCCTCTACCTCCAACTTATAGAGATTCTTAACTCGAATCCATATCTTCTTTGCTTGACCCGTCGCTATGTGTCAAAAGAATGCCTTTCCTTTCAAGAAAATAACATCATAGCCTCTATCCTCAAGCATGGTGACTGATACTAAGTTCTTCTTCAACTTGGGCACATACATAACATCTCTCAAGGTGAGAGGAGCACCCTTCTCCCTCTGAAAAGTAACTCCACCAAATTCAGTAGCACTATACCTCCCATTGTCACGCATCTCAATATGCATTTGGAGATCCTTCTCCTCTAGGTCACTAAACAACTCCTTGTCACCAACCATGTGGAATGAAGCTCCACTGTCAAGGTACCATACACTACCCATCATTGATGACACCATGCATGCAATTAGAGTAAAGTGCAATTCGAATTGAGAGGCCAAAGCCTCACTCGCCACTCCTGCTGAGGACTTCTTCTTGGATTTCTTAAGCGGACAATTTGTAGTAAAATGTCCCAGCTCATGACAATGAAAGATTCTCCCTCCCATTGATAGAGTCTTGATAGATATTCCAACTCTTGGGAATTCCTAGAAGAGCTAGGCTCATCATATCATCCTCGACAACAATTATCCCAACACTTCCAAGCTCATCATGATAGTGAGTGAACTTGGTAAAGTATTTTGGAATGGTCTCGTCTTTCTCCATCTTGATTTTTCAAAGTTTGTCTTTCAGTGCCAACTTCCTATGGTCACTGTTGTTCTGGAATAGCTGCATAAATTCTTTCCACATAACATACATAGTTTCCTTCCCATGGAGACTCGAGACAATGCGGTCTCAAACTCCCTCAAGGACTATTTGCCTCACCTTCACCACACACTTCTTCCATTTGGTTAGATTCTATGCATCCGATGTTGCTATATTAGGAATGCCTTAATCAATGAATTTCTTGAGGCCATTATCCTCCAACACTGCCTCCATCTTATCCTTTCAGGCTATATAATTCGAGCTTCCTTCCAAGTCATACTTGAGCCTCAAACTGTAGAAATTCATTTTCTGATCCTAAAGTATGTATTGCAAATTTGAATTTCACCTGTAACCACAAACTCAAAACTTAGAAATATCCTCTAGTATATTTTCTTCAACTCCATTACCATGTATATTTTCCTGTAGATTCACAGCTCATGTAATGTAATAAAACACAAGACAAGAATCTCATCTACTCTTTAGACAATAGAAACCAATAGATCGATGAAAACAATAATGGACAAGAGGAAAAGAATCAAAGACACATAACACAATTTTTCTCTGGGGAAAGTCACTGCTTAAAGCCCAGACTATCTATCACATTAATCAGAAATTTGAGTGATAATACAAAGCTTGTTCTCACTAGAACAATTCCTGTACAAGTATGATCAACTCTCTACCTCACAAGCCCACTCTAGCCAACACTTAGCCAATTATTCTACCTACAAAGCTCCTGTTTCCTTGTGAAATTCCTGTGAGGATCAAACCATATTTAATTGGGAAATCTTTCCTCCATAATTGCGCAATCCAAAACTAGGTCCTTCTATGATTCCATGCATGACCTGTATAACTTAGATCATCATATAACATATAGTACGATGTCCCTGCACTTTAGTCTCAACTAGGTCTTTCTCTGAACTAACATGCATGAGATTCTCATGAGGGAATCTTCAATTAGCTAGAGTAGCACTGAGGATGCAGCAATGCACCAACTCACAACTAGACCTCTATGAGTTCCACAAATAATTAGAACTAGTTTAATTGTCTATAACTCAGTCAAAATGAGTTATCTAATTATAACTCAAATAAACTCATCTTGGACCCCTAAAATTTAGGGAGAACATATACATGACTACAAAAATAATTCCAACTCAAAATTCCTAATATAATTAAGTTAATTAAACTTAATCAACTATTTACAAGTTTCTATGAGAATAGAATTCGATTTTCATTCACAGTTTAATTCAAGGACAAATTAAACTTGAATTTCTTGTTTCCATTTCTCAACATCTTGATGGGAACATTCCAGCTCTTGAGATTTTACTACTTTTGAAAATCTTCTACTACATGATTATAGCCCTGTTGATAAGCTATTGAATCAAAATTGTTAATGTTGTCCTTCTCACCTGAGCATCTAACAGAAAGGTCATGCTCATCCTTGGTAGCAAACACTTGTGTATCGTTATCATAAAAACATCCAATTTGATGCTCTTCTTATTCAGTGACCTCCTCATCAACAAACATCTCCAAAAAAGGAGGTCAAACAACATCTTGTTGATCATTAGCAACCTTCTAGTCTCTTGGATGGTTCTGAGCCCCTTGAGGCCTCTTGAAGTTTGAATTTCTCACCTATCGTTGATTCCTAGCCCTAGAAGGAGTTAGCTTGTCAACCAAATTTTCCATCATTTTCAACATCACAGCAAATTTGATATCAGATGAAGAAGATGAGTCTTCTTTGAACACCACTCTTTTCTCAATTTTCAATAAATTCGCCTTCTTAGCCAACAAATTGGCTTCTACTATGATTGCATTACTCTTCGTTGCTTCCAAAGTGACATGATTTCTTTCCCAAAGTTGATAGGCCATTTTGGAATAAAAACTGCCATGATAACATAACAAGACTAATCCTGAGGGAGGTTTTATCTCAGCTAGAATTGAATTGTAAATCTTGTTAAATCAAGTTGTGAATTCTTGGACAGATTCCCTTGGATTCCATTTAAGAGCGGCATATTTGAATAAAATCTGCAGGGGTTTTTTCTTCAAATCCCATCTGGTGAGAAACAAGTTTTCAAACTAATGGAAAATATTGATACCTCTTGTAAGTAAAGATCTGAACCATTTCTTTACCTCTCCAGATATACTTTGTGTATAAAGTCTCAATTTTACTTCCTGATGGTCGACCTCCTCTAGACCTATAAAGTCATTAAGCTTGTCTACATGTTGCTGAGTTGTATAATACCCAATACCATTAAATGGAATTAGGTGTTTTCCATAATTTAAAGTTAGGTTATGTATCTGGCCTCCAAGATCCAAAGGTGAATATCGAGCAGCCATGGGGCTAGGATATGAAACTACACTAATATCAGAAGTTAGGACAATGGATGTTAAAGGCATTGAGACTATTGTGATAGTATTTAATGGAATAGGATTTTGGACACCCACAAAGGACAAATGAGTAGTTGAGGCAATTAAGTATGGGATGAAATAATGAAAAGTTGGAGACATGGAAATAGATATAGGCTCCAAAGATCCTGAGGTGCGACACATCTAGATTCCTCCCGAGAAAGCCTCCTCTTGTGTGATCATGCCAAGAATCCGATGAGGACTCTTGTTCTGCAAATGGACCGATGTGGTGCATGCTTCAACCCATAAGTGCATAGGTAGGCTTTGGTCATGCAACATCACCCGTGCTTCTCCCACAATGCTTTAGTTATTCGTCTCAGCCACCCCATTTTGCTGAGTGTTGTGGGGTGCTGTCAACTCTCGTCGAATGCCTTCTTTTGCACATAAATTTTTTAAGCTCATTCAACATGTGCTCACCTCCATTATTTATCCTGGGAGCCTTCACATTCTTACCTGTTTCTTTCTCAATCAGTGCCTTCAAGTCTAACAACTTGGAGAAAGGCTCATCCTTCTTCCACATGAAGAAGATCCAACAATTTCATGAGAAATCATAAGTAAAGATGACGAAATACTTATGCTTGATAGTGGAGGCTATCGAGAAAGGTCCACAAACATCATAGTGGATCCTTTCAAGGACTGCATGTTCTCTGCTATACCAATCATGGAAATTGGCTTTTGCATGCTTCCCCAATGTACACCTCATTAGGAGAATTTTGCGGTCTAAAATGGCCCTCTTAAAAAAATGTACAACCAAAATAAACTTTATAAGGATCAATAGGATTCAAAGTGATGATTTCAATGATGGGGGATGATTCACCATTTTTGGAGTAAAAAAGTAAAAATATTAAAAAATAATAAAATAATAAAACTACTTTTTCAAATCGTATTTTCAACTTATCGCCCGAAGGCTTTACTCAAATTTTGAGTGAGGGTACTCGTTGGATGAAAATTTTAATTCCTCATCCAAGGAGTAACCATGTTGCATATGTTTGATGGACCCTTCTAAATGAAAAATGAGAAATACATGAAAAAATGTGATTACAATCATGCTTTTCATGTATTTCTCATTTTTCGTGTAGTAGGGTCCATCTAAATTATCCAACATGGGTACTCCTTTAGTGAGGAATCAAATTATGCATCCAACAAGTGCTGCCACTCGAAATTTGAGTAAACCCATAAGGAGATAAGTTGACAATACGAGTTGAAAAAATAGTTTTTTCTTTTTTCCCTCTAAAATTAGATGATGTAATCTAATCTTATTTTATTATTTCCGCTGTTATTTTATAATTTCCTTAGGAGGCCCATTTTATACCTCAAAATTCCCTTAATGTGTTGCACGTGTCTTGCTGCTCTAGTGCTCATTTTGGGAGGCCTTTGGTAATATTTTACTTGATCTTCAAAGCACCATGAAGCAAATGGCCAAGTCTTTTATGCCAAAGTTCACCGACATCGAGGCTCTACACCTTCTCTACCTTTGTGCTCAATGTAGCACAATCCTCCACATCTATCTTGTAGAGGTTATTCACACCAATCCCGATCTTCATAACCTGTCCCATGGCTATGTGTATCAGGAATTCCTTTCCTTTGCTAAAGATCATATCATAACCATGGTCTTCCAAACCTGCAACAAAGATAAGATTCTTCTTTAGACCCAAAGCAAACATCTCATCCTTGTGCCTAAGAGGGGAGACCGACTACCTTTGAAAGGTGACTATACCAATCTCGATCGCCCTTACCTTCTGTCATCTCCCATCTCGATGTGCATCTAGAGATCCTTCTCACAGAAAAATCTCTATTCCTTATCATATGGAATAGGGCACTGCTATCGAGGTACCACATGCTTCCCATCACTCTGTTGGTCATGTATGCAATGAGAGTAAAATCAAGCTCGAACTATGAAGCAAAAGGTTCAACTACTACTCCTCATGAGGTCTTCTTGCTTGTATTCTTATGTGGAAACTTCATGGCATAGTTCCCAAATTCATGATAGTGAAAACAATTGATTATGGACAAGTATTTCTTCTTGCCCCCTTAACTATTCTACTTTGGATTGGGATTTCTTCTCTTTCCCTTTCTTTATCTTCCCATACAAGGCACAATTATCCTCATCCTTGCCCTTCGATGAAGTCCCGTCTTTGGTATTCTACCTTATTTCCTCCTACACTAGGTCAAACCATAAGCGCTCCCAAATTAGTAGTTTGTCCCTACCATTTACTGAATCTTGATAGTTATGCCAACTCTTGGGAAGGCCCAAAAGGGCTAGAGCTACCAAGCATTCTTTAGGGATATTAACAACAACCCTACCAAGTTCATCATGACACTATGTAAACTTGCTTGGATATTGCAGAATTGTGTCGTTCTTCTGCATCTTTATACTTCAAGGCTTTCCTTGAGTGCCAACTTCCTGTGGTCACTATTATTCTCAAAATGTTCAGTCAGTTCTTTCCACATCATGAACGAAGTCTCTTTTCCATGAATATTTGAGATAATATGATCCCATACTCCCTCCTATATGATTCTCCTCACCTTGTCCACATCTTTCTTCCACTGAGCAAGATTCTGGGCATCAGATGCTTAGGGTTTTGCTTCATCTGACTTGATGTATTCTAGCAACCCATTATCATCCAATACTGCCTCCATGTGGTCCTTCCATGCAACAAAGTTTGAGGTACCTTCCAAGGCATACTCGAGCCCGAGTCCATTGAAAGCGATCTTCTCAATATTGAAGAAAACCCACAACATTTATCTTCAAATTCGAACCTCCTTCAATGAAAAATTTGAAATATATGTTCTACAATGATTCCAACTCCGATACCATCTAAAAATTAATGTGTAGATTCAGAACTACTCATGAAATTTGCTAAATCACAAGACTTGAAACTACTCTACTGGTCTGTGGAAGTTAATTCACCATCTAGAACACAAATCATAGACATGATAAAGGAAACATCACACATGCACAAAGATTTATCTAGGGAAAACAACTTCTCAAAACCCCTTCCTATCTGTATTTCATTAATAATATAATAGAGATTAAATACATATGCTTTCTCAAGCCTGAGCACACCCTGCAAGTGTATAGTCTATCCCTCTGCCTAACTGAATGAGTCTGCCTAACACTTTGGCCAATTTTCAAGCCCTCCAAGCTCCTATTTCCTTTCATTGTTCCCTTGAGAAATTGGCCCCTACTATTTAGGAATTTCCGACTATTGAATTGCGCAATTGCCTTAGGTCCTTCCTTTCACTGCATGCACCACCTGTACACATTGGAATATGATACAACTGATTGTACACTACCTTGGAATCTCCATCTCAACTAGGTAACTCGAATTATCTAATTGAAACAATTATTTTGGGTTGATTGATCAGTTAACTGGATGATCACTGAGTTTGTTTGAAGTTCCATTTATACAACTTGACCTCCACTAGTTCTTCTGATAGTTAGAACTAGTTAAATTGACAATAACTCAAATAAACTGAAATAGATTGCTACAAATTAGCAATCAAACATACTAAAATGAATGCAAGCTTCCCCAACTCGAACTAACTGAGTTAAAAGAGTGACAAGTTCCATGTCACCTCAGTTAACTACCTCCAAGATTTCTACTGAAATAGAAATTCAAATTTTCTCTAGTTTAACCAAGGCAAAGTGAAACTGAGATTTGCTTGCTGCATTTTCAACATGATGAACTCTTTCCTAAATGGTGTGATTGAGGAATAGGTGTACATAGAGTGGTGTCAAGGCTTTAAGGTGCTTGAAAATTATTTTCATATTTACAGGTTGAAGAAGGTTGTGTATGGACTCAAATGAGCTCCAAGAGCTCGATATAAATGTATCGACAACTACCCAATGACATTTGGATTTACCAAATGTGAAGTTAATCCAAAAACTTATTTTAAGGTTGTGAAGAATGCACCTATGATCTTAATGCTATATGTTGATGATTTGTTTCTGACTGGTGCTAAGCCTCTTATTATTCAATGTAAAAAGAAGTTGGCTTCTGAATTTGACATGAAGGATCTTGGGTTGATGCATTATTACTTGGGACTAGAAGCATGGTAGGAACCTAGTGAAATATTCCTTTGTTAAGGAAAGTATGTAATTGAAATCCTCTAGAATTTTGGTACGATGGATTGTATATCCATGACTACTCCCATGGTGAAAAACTTGAAGAAGTTAAGAGGCTTTGAATCCATTTTGGTATATCCATCTATGGAACGATAGTTGATTGGATCACTGATGTACTTGGTTAACACTAGACCAACCATTTCATTTGCTATGAACACATTGAGCCAGTTCCAAGTTGAACAGAGGCATGAGCATTAGATTGCAGTGAAGCAAATTTCAAGATATCTTTGTGGTACTATGAATTAAGGCTTGAGATATGTTGCAAATAGGGATGTACAACTTCTGGGATATACAAATGTAGATTGGGATGGAAGTGTTGAGTTAGGAAGAGTACCTCAAGAGTATACTTCAGGTTAGGCTCCACTATGATCTTGGATGAACAAGAAGCAGAATTTGGTTACACTCATTACTACAAAATCAGAGTACATTGTAGATAATGAGGCTTGTACCGAAGCAGTATGGCTCTAGAAGATGTTTGGAGGATTATTTGACCAAGAGTTGGAACTGATGGGGATACATTGCGATCATAAAAGTTATGTGAAGCTTTTAGAGAATCCTATGTGCCATGACAGGTCGAAGCATATCGATATCAAGTACCACTACATCCATGATATGTTGTAGAGGAGAGAGATAAGGCTTGAATACATCTAGACCAATGAGCAAACAACTAATCTTCTGGTGAAGTTGTTACCCAAGGACATGTTCGTCTACTTTAGAGACAAGTGGGGGCTTGTGGAGATTACCCCTCTAGTTGAGAGGGAGTGCTAATATATTTGCAACACAGATGGACTTTCTCCTGAGAGGGAGAACAGGTCTGAGATTTCTAGAGTGCTCAACCAGAAGGGTTGAGTGAGTACCTCTCCGAGGATATCCAATCACACACTAGGAAAGGGTGTAGTTAGGTTTGTGGACTCGATCACACATTGGGGAGGGTGTAGTGAGGTCCTTTCAACATTTGGACTCGATCACTAACTAGGGAAGGGTTGAGTGAGGTCCTAGGTCTGATCACACACTAGAATGGTGCAATAAGGTCCTTTCCACATCTAGACCCAATTTCCAACTAGGAGGGATTGAGTGAGGTCTTGGCCCAGATTGCTCACCAGGAAGGGTGAGTGAGTACTAGCTAGTTGAGGTCCCAACATTTTGGCCTAGGAGGAGGCCATGGGGACTACCCACTATGAAGGAGTGATTCTTGATATGTTGTTGACATTGCCATGGGTTTTGTTACCACCCCAAATATGGCCACTAGAAAATGTTGATGGTAGATGATGATGCTGAAGATGTTGATTTGATATAACCTTTTATTTATAGAAAATTTTCAACATGAGAACACCAATGACAGTGATTATGAATACCTCTCTAGTTAAGAGGGAGTGTTTAATTTATAACTATGGTAAGTTTTCATAATGTATATTTGGTTATTTTATGTACTTGCATTTATTATTGTAAAGCATATTTTAAATGCTAGAGTCAAAGAAAAATTTATTTTTAGTCAAAGTTCCATTGTGACTTTTAAAATAAGAAAAATTGAATTTTTAAATTGTAGTTTTTGGCTCCAAAAGTTGTCAAGTCAGCGTGGCTCCAAGTCAATTCAGCCTTGGTAGAAGACACATCCATTCAGCCAATACAAATCACTATGCAATGGCAGTTTAACCTCCTCCACTTGGGCAATTCACATCTATCTCACAAGATAATTTATGGGAAAGCAAGCAAAGGATATGAAGGATAAATAGGATGAAGAAGAAGATGAATTGGTTCTCTTTCTCTCTCTCATCAACTTACATGTGTGGACATATTATCTCTCTCATGATTCATAGTTTTTTGGGGATTTTTGTTGCAGGGGGCCAAAATCCTGGGCAATTGCAGGGGTCAAAATTCTGGGGTGACTGGCAGCTGTAAGGAGGCTAACATTTCTAGGTCAGATTAGGCAGAGCAAATTTCTGTATCAGATTGGGTGGCTTGATGTGGAAGGGGGGCCATGTGTCTCTTTTTGAACAACAAATTTTCACTATTGAAAAGGTTGTTGGGTTTTCCCAGGGTAAATCTTGTCTCTTATTTGTGCATTATGATCTCTATTGTTCTATTGTTCTTTATGGTTGAAGTTTTGAAGTATAATTACTGAATTATATATTGGAATAAAAGTAAAAGAAGATCTACATCAAAAGTAACTATAAGTTTTTTAGAAATATTGTGCTAGTTTCTATTGCACTTGGAAAATCAACAAGAGGAATAGAGAGAGGGGGGGAGGGGAGGAGGAGAGAGAGGGAGATAGACACAAAAATGAAGTGGAGAGAGGGGGAAGAAGAAAGAAATATGTAGAGACAAATACATATATTATATATTATTATATAATATTGAACATTATTAACCATAAAAGAAGATGAGGTAAAGTTTTTACAAAAGTTAAAATAAATTGGATTTAGAAATCCATAAATATTTGGTTTTTCACTGAAATGGATGCATTGATTTCAATTTAGATGTTTATTCCTGATCCTATTTGATTGATTGCACTAGATGCATTGATTTCAATGTAGTTGTTGATTTCTAATGCTATTTGGTTTCTTGCACTAGATGTATTGATTTCAACGTATATGTTGATTTCTAATCCTATTTGATTGCATGAGTTAGATGCATTTATTTCAGTGTAGATATTGATTTATGATCTGATGTCACTAGATGTATGTTGTACATTAATTTTAGAGTAATTAGATTAATAGCATGCACTGGTTTCAGTGTAAGCAAAAAAATTGTATTAACGATGTATGTTGATGCATGTGTTACAGTAATTCAACCATAAATAAAATACTTGAATTTTGATTCACTTACCTAAAATGGTTGCTTCATGAAACTATAAACTATTTTTTATTGACTGCATTCTTATTGTTCATATTTTCCATCATTCAACATTGTTAGTCACTTTGCATTCAAATGAGATAAAAGAAAACAACTACCATTGAAACTTACTTGGGGTTTAACACTCCTTAGGTCAATATGATTGAAATTGGAGGATGCTTCTATTAATATTGGAGAGAAACATAGACAAGGTATGATGTTTACTACAATAGCTCAAGTTAAAGATTTGAATGATCTATGATTTCAACCTCCCTTTTCATATAATTGATATGAAAATATGGCAAAACTAACAAGTGTGAAAATGAGAACAATAGAAGAAAATATTTTGAGAATGATCACAATGGAGACTATTTGTGATTGACTACATTCTTATCATTCACATTTTCTATCATTAAACACTATTACATTGTCACTTTGCATTATTTTATTTTATTTTATCATTTTTCATCATCTCAAAAAACTAAGTAACTGAGTAAATTTGAAATTAAAATGACCATATTAATCTTAAACATATTTATCATATTTAAAATGATTAGAATAATTAGATGTTCGACAAATTTTGTGTGACTGTGCATGAATAAAATCAACCTAGATCTATTGTAACCCTCAATCTATCAAGCATTGTGAGGGATAAAATCTCTCAACGTGCAAACCTTTCCTCAAGTTTTGCACTCAAAAAGTATGTTTGCATCTAAAGATAATTGATCCACTTTGACACTTGATAGATTTGGGGTTAATATGGATCTATGATGGTGATAGGAATCAAAGCAGTAGGATGGTCACTATTGTGTCTATGTCAAACAATAGAATGTTCCCATTGAAGTTTGGAGGACATAATTGTAGTATTCCATATGATGACAAAAGTTGGTTGTAGCAACTTAGGTATGGACATTTAAATTTTGATAGTGTGAAACTTCCAACATCAAAAGTAGTGGTTTATGGTTTACCTAAGGTTCAAGAACACAAGGAGTTGTTGGGCGAATGAAAGTTGACGTTCCCCGTGTGTTTCACGACATGTGCCTAACAACCTCTCAAGGATCTGTTAACTTTGGTGATGTGTTTGTTTACTAACAACTATGAGTTTTTGTGTAATGACAATCATGATTCCAACAAGTGGTATCAAAGCGAAAGGTATCGATTTTGAACACACTTGAGTCACGTTGGGGGTGTGGGTATATTGTTGGATGAATGAAAATCAGTGCTCCTTGTGTGTTTCACAACATGTGCCTAACAACCTCCCAAGGATCCATTAACTTTGACGATTTGTCTGTTGCTAACATCTATGGGTTTTGGTGTAATGACAATCGTAATTCCAACAAGAAGTTTATGAAGGATGTGCTAAAGGAACACATGCGAGAGAAATTTTCAAAAGCCAATGCACAAAAGGATCGTTATCGACTTCAATTAGTTCACTCAGATATCTGTGTTCTTATACACTCAAAGAGTTTGGGTAAGTTATCATATTTCATTACTTTTGTTGATGATTACTAAGGAAAGTGTTGGGTTTGCTTTTTTAAGGCCAAGGATGAGGCCCTTGATACAATTAAGAGGTTTAAAACCCATGTGGAAAATGAAAGAGGTTGCAAAATCAAATGCTCAAGGAGAGATTGTGGAGGAGAATTTTTTTCAAGAGCTTTTCAAAAATTTTGTGATATGAATGACATCAAAAGAAAACTCAACACCATTTGTACACTTAGCAAAATAAAGTGGCCGATAGGAAAAACTGTACAATGATGGAAATAACAAGGCAAGGAATATGTTACAGACTAAATGATCATGCCATTTTTTTTTAGAGGTCATGCAGTTGCAACAACACATTCTCAATCAAAACCCATTCTCAATCAAAGTGCTATGAGTGCACTTGATACGATGACTTTTTTAAATTCTTGGTATAAAAATATCATACTATTAAACATTTCTTTGTTGAATATCCAACTAAAAGCAAAAGTTCTTCCTTGTTTTGCACTTTCTTGAGCTTGTTCATCTAGCTTTCTGAGACGAGGTGCCAATGTGTATACATAATCTTGAACCTGCCTTCCCTTACTAGAAAGACCACCTATTCCCTTCACATTCCATCTCTTAACCAAGAATTCCAAGATGTCAGTGTAGTCTCCTACTGTGTAAACACCTAATCTCTGAGAAATAGAAGAAAAGTGGTCAAACAGACTACCATCCTGCTCATCATACATCAAATGTGTAGGCATCACAGCCTTTTTCTGTATGATATCTTCAAAAGCTATCTTTGTGGTGTCAGGATCAATATCAAACAATTTTTCAACAATATTTGTGTATGCAGTCTCATGGCTCTTCTCATATTTGTGCCAATTTCAGGGCACCATATCTTTTAGAAAACCTAGCCTTGTTTCCATGTGATATGAATGTTGCTCTTTCCTGGAAGGAAGCGTACAAGAACCTAGGGACTATTTTCTATGCTTGGATACTAAACAAGAAAAAAACTCAAGTTAGAAAATTCTCATTTAAAAACTAAAATATCCTACAGAAAACTTCCAACGCTAGCCATCTAGAGTGGAATCCCACATCTTGTTGCTACCAATAGCAAACATAATAAAATACTTTGAGAAACTCCTTGAAATGTTAAGACATTGTATTGTCACTTACCATTCCAAATCCAATAAGATATTGTATGGTTGTTTCAATCTGATGTCCACTCGGCCACACAAGTAAAGCTATTTATGAAGAAGATCACCATGTCTATTCTCCTCAGCTATCTATTTATGAAGAAGATCACCATGTCTATTCTCCACATACGTGTCCATGTTGCCCAGGAATTGGGATAGGCACCAGTCTCATCTCTTACACCATGAAATGTGTTCAGAATAATCTAATAAGTAGGTAATGCCTCTTCTGTAATCATGTCTCCTACTAGACAAAATAAATAGTCATCCGACAATTCATGGGACAATGCCCGCAATTCTATAACTTGGTTAATGAAGCTCTCAGAAGAAGGATTAGGAAAAAGGTCTTGTATATTTAAATGAATAAATATAATTTTTTCTACCGACTCCTCTAGTGATTTAAAGATCTCAACCTTCTCAGGTGACATGGAATGAGCCACCTGTTCATGACCTTCATGCGGTTGGAAATGGATTTTAATCTTTTCTTCCCTGAAAGATGAAACCGATGACATCAGAAATGCATGAGAACCAAGTACATAATCCTAAATGTAGGTGCTCTGCACAATAAGAAATGAACTATTAAAAATTAAATAGGGATGAGTGAGAGACAAAATCCACTTGTGACTACATTACCAAACATGTTATTAATAGGGGATCTACACTTTGATTCATGGAAACTGATCAGTGAGAGAAAAAATCCACTTGTGGCTACATGACCAAACATGTTATTAACAAGGCATCTGCAATTTGATTCATTGGTAGATTCAAAAGGTTAAAAGGGTTAGGGAAGATACGTATTGAGAAATTTTGAGGAGAAAATTCATGAAATCTGCTTTGATTTTCTTGAAATGAATAAGATGGTTCCTTACTATACACTTTGAAAAGCATTTTTTCAAAAGCTTTCTCTGTTTTTATGTTTACTCAATTGATTTAGGTGCAATATGTGTACGGACTGAAGTATTTTAACATTTTCGCAAATAATCACTTGAATGGTTAAAGTGTTGTTAATCCTCTTAAGCTCTCTCTCCCAACGTCCACTGATTTCTAGAAACCAACTACAGTAATTTCTGGAAACCAACTGCAGTTATTTCCTTAAATTACGAAAATCAAGTACAGTTAAATTAATTTCTTGTTCGGAGCTCCTAGAGTGGTCCATTACTCCCTCTGTAGTTCTCTACCATGATCTGTGGAACACTTGACACATAGCCAACAGAAGCTTGATGAAAGCTTGGCTATAAATACTTATGTTTGGTCCCCAAGCTCACTAACTCAATCCCCTTCAGTCTTACACCATCAAGTTAGAGTAAGCAGAGCTTGGAAGTGCCACACGGATAAGAAATTTTCGCTGAATTTTTATTTTTTTGAAGTTAAAAGAATTTTCTTTCTATTATATGTTGAACATGGAAAGGTTAGCTGGCGGCTAGTCATTTCTCTGCTCTGCTGCCATATCATGGCATGGGTTAACATTGTTCTGCTACCATATCATGATGAGGGGTTAATTGGGCATCACAGCCGTAGTAGGTCCAGGCACAGCGAGGATCATTAGCTACAGCAATGAGAAGAAAATTCCAGTGCCAAAAGAAGAAGGGACTGATTACAAATTATTTCTCAGAAGCTTGGAGAGAGCTTTATTCTTGTGCTAGGATCCTTGTAGACATCATTGTGTGAGTAGCATCAATGGCCGGAGGTATGATTTATTGGGCATTAACGTTTTCAATTCTTTTTTAAGTGTTTATTCTGCATTATAGAATCGTTACTAAGCTAACATTTGGTATCAGAGCCTATTTTATCTCTGCCTTGGTGTTTATAGACATACTGGCCTACCACCTGGTTGAATTATCTGCATTTCACATCCTGCTATCCTTATCCATGGCTACTTTTCATTATCTTTTGGTCCTCCAAAGCTACAACAGGCATCAGTTTAATTACAGTAATAATGTTTTTAAAAATATAAACTAGTAAATGAAACAGTTAAATAACATTTATAGATTTATGCTATTACTGTAAGAAAGAAATGCAGTTGTGGAAATATGGTCGGCAAGAATTTAATTGTTAAAATTACGATTGAATTTAGATGATTCAACCCAATAATCATATTTCTGGGTTTTTTTGTCATTAACTTGTATAATGTTTCTGGACTATGACATGTGAGAATTTGATTTTTAAAATTGCGATTGAATTTAGATGATTCAACCCAATAATCGTATTTCTGGATTTTTGTCATTAACTTGTATAATGTTTTCTAGAAATATGTCTAATTTTTTCTCTTTTTTTTCTTATAATATTTATTTAATTATATACATTTTGGATAATTATTGTGCAAAATTTATTAATTATGCTCGTATTTAATTTGCGTGAATTGATTATTTCTGTTTTTAAATTAAAACATGCTATTTTGGATGAGTATACGAGACCCATCGTTGAATGTTATGCATGAATATTATAGTTTATTTCAAGCTAATCTTTTATGCATAAAAGAAATAATGTCTAGTGATCCATATAATCTTTATTGATTAGAGAATAACCACAACATCTTTAATTAAATAATATTATATATTATGATTGATTAGAATCACATAAAGAATATTTAGACATTAATTGTAATTAATTATACTAAATATAATAAAAATTTTCCCACAGGAATTTTTATTATATTTATATATAATTAATTAGGATAAAATATCAAATTATTCATAACTTACCCACAAGAATTATGAATTAATAGTTTTATCATAAAGTTCAAATCTAAGATAGAATTTATATCGAATTATAATCATAGTATACCCTTTAGAATTATGAATTAAGTGAATAATTTGATAAATTCTATCATAAAGAATAATTGAATCTGCTTGACTTGAAAATTTAGTCCAAAAACAATTTTTTTGTCATTAGATTCAATTTTTAAGCATGATTTACATCAGTAAAGCATAAAATTTTATTTAGGCCTCGAATTTAACGTAAGCATGTGATCCTTAATTTTATGCAGTTGTACAACCTACAAATTTCTCTTAAATTCATTATGATATCCCTAAACTTAAGGGAGATAACTATAAGGTCTGGAAGGAGAGAGTTCTCCTTCATCTGGGGTGGATGGACATAGACTATGCTATTAGGAAAGATGAACCACCGACACTCACTAATACCAGCAATACAGTGGACATCACGCTTTATGAATGATGGGAGTGATCCAATTGCCTAAGCATGATGTTCATTAAGACTAAAATTTCAGCTGGTATTCGTGGTTCCGTTGATCAGCATGAAAATATCTAAGACTTGCTGAAAGCCATTGATGATCAATTCATTACTTTAGACAAGGCACTAGCAAGCACCCTAATCATGAAGTTCTCATCCCTAAGGCTCACTAGTGTGCGCGAGCACATCATGCAAATGAGGCACACTGTGGCTCAATTGAAGAAACGCAAGGTTGAAATATCAGAGTCCTTCCTGGTGCACTACATTTTGAACACCCTTCCGCACCAATATGGACCCTTCGAAATCTCATACAACACACATAAGGATAAATGGTCAATTAATGAACCATGACCATGTGTGTTCAAGAGGAAGAGAGACTGGTGATGGAACTGGGAGGAAGTGCAATGCTGGCAACATAAAGGGAAAGGGAAAGGCAAAGTACCTCTCCAAGCCGATATCAAGAAGGATTCCAAGTGTTTCTTCTATAAAAAGAAGGGACACATGAAGAAGGAATGCGCCAAATTTCATAAATGGCTTGCGGACAAAGGTAATCCAATCTCGTTTGTTTGTTATGAATCTAATATGGTTAATGTCAAAATTAATACCTGGTGGTTTGATTCTAGATCAACAATTCACATTTCGAATTCCTTGCAGGGTTTGGAAAACCTAAGGAAGCCAGTGGAAAGTGAGCAAAGCATCTTATCAGGAAACAAGATGGGCTCGCAGGTGGAAGCTATAGGAACATGCTATTTAACTTTAGGTAGTGGCTTTGTTTTAGAATTAGAAAAGATCTTTTATGTTCCAAGTTTTTCTAGAAACTTGATTTCAGTTTCAAGGCTTGTACCTTTTGGATATTCCTTTAATTTTTTAGAAACATCCTTCAGTTTATTTCATAAATGTGATTATGTTGGGAATAATATTTTGTCTAATGGTCTTTACTGCATTAATTTACAAAACAATGTCACTTATGATTCAATGCATGTTCACATTGGCACTAAAAGATGTGTTATTGATGAAGATTCCTCTAAATTATGACATCGGAGATTAGGTCATATCTTCATAGAAAGAATGAAAAGATTAGTAAATGAAGGGGTACTTAATACTCTAGATTTTATTGATTTTGAGACTTGACCAACAAGTCAAAGAAAGGTGCCAATAGGAGTTCAGACACATTAAAGATCTTACATACTGATATATGTAGTCTAGACATGGACTCACATGGTCAGAGATACTTCATCTCTTTTATAGATGATTACTCACGATGTATGTATCTCTACATGCTTCATAAAAAGAGTGAAGCATTAGATGCCTTTAAGATCTTTAAGGCTGAAGTAGAGAAACAAAGCGGAAAGTAAATTAAGATCGTGAGATCAGATAGAGGTGGAGAATATTATGGTAGATTCATAGAATATGGACAAGCACCTGGGCCATTCACAAAATTTCTTCAAGAGCATGGGATTGTTGCCAAATACACCATGCCTGGTTCACTCAACCAGAATGGCGTAGCAGAAAGAAGAAACCAAACATTATTGGACATGATGCGGAGTATGCTTAGTAGCTCCAATCTTCCTAAATAATTGTGGATTGAAGCACTTAAGACGGCAATGTATATATTAAATCGAGTTCCAACCAAGGCTGTTCCTAAAATGCCATTTGAATTATGGAAAGGTTGGAAATCGAGTATGCGACATATGCGCTTTTGGGGATGCCCGTTTGAAGTGAGAATATATAAACCACAAGAGAAGAAGCTGGACCCAAGGACCATTAGTGGGTATTTCATTGGATATGATGAAAGGTCTAAATGTTATAGATTTTATTGTCCATCTCATAGTACTAGGATTGTGGAATCAAGAAATGCAAAGTTTCTTGAAATTGACTTGATCAGTGGGAGTGATCAAACTAGGAACATAGTTTCTGAGAAGGATCATTCATAATTTCAACCTTCCACCTCAAGTGATAGATTGGTTATTGTTCACAGCACCCCTCAAGTACAAACTGGTGTTGAACAACCAAATGTTGAAGTTCCACAAGTTGCTAACGGCATTCCAGTGATCAGGTAGTTGAAGAGTTTCCAAGAACTTTTGAACAACGAGTTGAACCACATACATCTCAGGAAGATGATGGTACAACATTGAGAATATCTACTAGACCAAGGAGATCAGAAATTCCTGATGATTATGTTGTGTATCTGCAAGAATCTGAGTACAACATTGGAGCTGAAAATGATCTCGAGTCTTTTTTGCAAGCCATGAGTTACAAAGAATCAGAATTATGGTACGATGCCATGAAGGAAGAGATGAATTCTATAAAGAGTAATGAAGTCTAGGATCTTGTTGAGTTTCCTAATGGTGCAAAATCCATTGGATGTAAATGGGTCTTTAAGACAAAGAAAGACTCATTGGGCAACATTGAGAGATACAAGGCAAGACTCATTGCTAAGGGATTCATTCAGAAAGAAAGAATCGACTACACGAAGACTTTCTCTCCTGTATCTAAGAATGATTCCTTGCACGTTATTATGGCTTTAGTAGCCCATTTTGACATGGAGTTGCAACAAACGGATGTGAAAACGACATTTCTCAATGGAGATCTAGAGGAGGAGGTTTACATGAAACAACCTGAATGATTCCCCTCTAGTGATGGTGAGCAATTGGTTTGCAAGCTCAAGAAATCATTATATGGTTTAAAACAAGCATACCACCAATGGTATTTGAAATTCCATAATGTAATTTCTTCTTTCGGTTTTGTAGAAAACATTATGGATCAATGTATATACCTGAAATTCAGTGGCAGTAAAATCTATTTTCTTGTTTTATATGTGGATGACGTTTTGCTAGCAACCAATGATAAGGGTTTGTTGCATGAGGTGAAAAAATTCCTCTCTAAAAATTTAGATATGAGGGATATGGGTGAGGCATCTTATGTCATTGGCATTAAGATCCATAGAGACAGGTTTCGAGGCATCTCGGGTCTATCACAGGAAACCTATATTAATAAAATTTTAGAGAGATTTCAGATGAAGGATTGTTCACCAAGTGTAGCTCCCATTGTGAAAGGTGATATATTCAATTTGAACCAATGCCCAAAGAATGAATTTGAAAGGGAACAAATGAAGATAATTCCATATGATTTTGCTGTCAGAAGCCTAATGTATGCTCAGGTCTGCACAAGACCTAACATTGCATTTGTTGTGGGAATGTTGGGACGATATTAGAGTGATCCAGGTTTAGACCACTGGAGAGCTGCAAAGAAAGTAATGATTACCTTCAAGGAACCAAAAACTACATGCTTATGTATAGACAGACGGACAATTTGGAAGTAATTGGCTACTCAGATTCTGACTTTGCTGGATGGGTTGATTCATGCAAATCAACATCATGATACATTTTTATAATGGTCGATGGAGCTGTATCGTGGAGGAGTGTCAAGCAGACCTTGATTACCACTTCCACTATGGAAGCCAAGTTCGTCTCCTGTTTTGAGGCTACTTTACATGGTGTATGGCTTAAGAGTTTCATTTCTGGGCTTAGAATTATGGATTCTATTTCTAAGCCATTGAGAATGTGTTGTGACAATTTAGCTACTATTTTTATGGCTAAAAACAACAAAAGTGGGAGTCAAAATAAACACATCGACATTAAGTATTTAGCTATAATGGAACATGTTAAAGAAACGAAAGTGGTCATTGAGCATGTTAGCACTGAGTTGATGATCGCTGATCCTTTGACTAAGGGCATGCCACCGTTTAAATTCAAGGATCATGTAATGAATATGGGACTTGGTTCCATTATGTAGTTTCTCATTGTATGGACAATGTTATTTTAATGAAATTCTTAATTATTGTGATGTTTTCTCATATTTATGTGCACCTTAATTTGATTCGAGAGAATTCATCTATGTAGGACCAAGAATAAACATAGGGTTTATTCATTAAGAAATTGTTGCCACATAAATTATAATAGAAATAAATACATAGTAATACATGGAAGATAATACTTGTCATTAGAGGACTTATTGCCATGATTCATGTATCTATTACTTAATATAGATTATCAATGGGTTGTAAGATGAGACATTAAGATTGGAAGTATGGACCAAGTGGGAGAATGTTAAGCTCCCTCTCCCAACGGCTGTCGATTTTTGGAAACCAACTGCAGTTATTCCCTTAAATTATGGAAATCAACTACAGTTAAATTAATTTCTTGTTGGGAGCTCCTGGAGTGGTCCATTACTCCCTCTGCAGTTCTCTACCATGATCTGTGGAACACTTGACATATAGCCAACATAAGCTTGATGGAAGCTTGGCTATAAATATTTATGTTTGGTCCCCAAGCTCACTAACTCGATCCCCTTCAGTCTTATACCATCAAGTTAGAGTGAGTAGAGCTTGGAAGTGCCACACAGATAAGAAATTTTGACTGAATTTTTATTTTTCTGAAGTTAAAAGAATTTTCTTTCTGTTATATGCCGAACATGGAAAGTTTGGCTGGCGGCTAGTCATTTCTCTGCTCTGCTGCCATATCGTGGCATGGGTTAACATTGTTCTGCTGCCATATCGTGACGAGGGGTTAATTGGGAATCATAGCCGTAGTGGGTCCAGGCACAACGAGGATCATTAGCTACAACGATGAGAAGAAAATTCTAGTGCCAAAAGCAAAAGGGACTAATTACAAATTATTTCTTAGAAGCTTGGAGAGAGCTTTACTCTTGTGCTGGGATCCTTGTAGACATCATCGTGTGAGTAGCATCAATGGCCAAAGGTATGATTTATTGAACATTAAAGTTTTCGATTCTTTTTTAAGTGTTTATTCTGCATTATAGAATCGTTATTAAGATAACAAATCCCACCAGTTTCAAACATGAGCGAATGGGATGATAGCAGTTCAAATCAAAAGCGTTGTGGTGTGAAACTAGCAATCACATTACTATGATCATCCTAATATAAAGGGGAAAAACGATCATATGAGGTTCCACAAGCTAATTTGGTAGTATATTCAATTGATTCCGATGGAATATTATGTATACAGAGGTGAAGTGTTTTTTATTTGAATTTGGAGCACTTTGACAAACAAAATGGTTTCAGAGGTTAAGGTAGAACTTTGATTTTCACAAATGATATGTTACTAAGAACCATATTTTTCATGTAAATAAGCTGAGCGTAATGGAAATGTTTCAAATGAAAAGAGTGATATACAACAAGAGCATTAAAAAAAATAAAAAAATAAAAGCTCAACGAACGCATCTAATAATTACTAAAGGGGAAAGTGGCTAGCACATTACCTTCATGAAATTCACAACATAGTATTGTGATCCCCTTAATATTGGGGGGCAGAGATATGGTAGAAATTCCTATTCTACTTTCAATAGATTTAAGTGATTGTTCAAAATATAAATAAGCTCAAAGGAATTAGCTATTTGCCTTTCATATAAATAAGACGAATTAGGAGGTGCAATGAAAGCTTTCTAAAAAAAAAGTTGTAGTTTAAATATTTTATGTTTTTGAAGAATTTTTTGTATATTTTCTTATTAATTTGTGATAAAAATAATATTGGAATTATAAATTTGATTTGTAAATTTTACACAATTTGTATATACTATTGATACTGAATCTATTTATAAATTCAAAAACAAATTTTAAACAATAAAACCTAAATAATGTTTCACTAGATTCTAACCAAAAGAAACTTCAAAATATAAAATAAATAAACAACGCCCTTGTAAAAACAATTATAACACCTTTAAAAAACACAATAGCTACACGGTAAAATTGGCTAGCACATTACTGAGATCACCTTAATAAAAGGAGTTTAAACGATCATATGGTGGAAATTCTAAAAACTAGTGAAGGGTTTTTTTTTATATTGTTCAATTGATTGTACAACTTGTGAAGGGTTTTTCTAGGTAACGTATGAATGTGTTATTTGGTTTCCGAGAACTTCTACAAATAGTACATTACTGAGATCACCTTTCTATAAGAAGATAAAAAGGCCAAATGGTGGATCATCCAAACCCTAATTTGGAAATGCATTATAATCACTGGAAACGAAAATTCTAAAATTTAAAGCCAACAATGCAAAATAAAATGGCCAAAAGGAAAATTGGCATCAACATGAACAAGAATGGAGGAGCTGAGATCAACAAATATCTACTTCATTGGAATGTAAAGTTAATTTTTGCATTAAATATGGTATAAAAAAAGTAAATGACATTTTGTATAGTTGTTGGGAAGTATAAATAATTTAGTCACAACAAGCTCTGATACTGCAATTTAGTTAGCATGCTTAGTTAATTAATGGCTAAATCACATGATAACTACTAGAAATAAGCTATAGGATTTATTCAATATTTGAAAAGGATTGTAGATTTTAATATCAAATATACTAATTATTTGAATGTTGAGTTGATAGCTTATTCAAAACCTGATTGGGTAGGAGATTTGGATGATAGAAAATCCACCATTAGATATATATGTAGTATTGAATCTATAATTGTGTTTTGTAGTAACAAGAAGTAATTAATTATTGCCTTTTCCTAAAGTAAATTTAAGTATAGATCATTGTGCAACGCTAAAATCCACCATTAGATATATATTTATTATTGAATCTACAATTGTGTTTTGTAGTATCAAGAAGTAACTAATTGTTTTTGTTTTGTAGTAGCAATAAGTAACTAATTGTTTCCTTTTCCTAAAGTAAATTTGAGAATAGATCATTGTGCAATGCTACTGTGAAGAAATTTGGCTAAATTGTATTCTTTAAGATATGTGAAAAGGAAAAGAGTGCCTATATATATCAAATTTGATAATCAACGCTCAACAAAAATGGCAATGAATCCAATTTATCATGTGAGGATCAAAGAACATTGAAACTTAGGATCACTTTGTAAGAGGAATGATTCACTCATATAAAATTTTATTTGATGTACTGTAATACAAATGATAATGTGGCAAATATATTCATTAAGTCTATGGAAAGGTAAAAATTCATAATATCTAGAGACAAGCTAGGAATTATAGGGAATTTATTTATCCATTAAGGGGGATGACATAAATAATTGCATAAATGAATTATTACATCTTGGGTGCAAATAGTCAAGTCTAAAACTTTATGCATCCAATAATAGTATTTGAAAGGAATGAAAGTAGTTGTCTCTCTATTGACAATCCAGGCTTAGAGGCATCATTAAAGGTTTACAAGTTCTAAGTAAACGTTTATAGAATACTGGTCACACTCTATTGTTGACAAATCAATCTTTCATTTTTTTGTTTTCCCCTTAATAAATTTATAGCGTAATTTTTTTTATCCTTGGTAGAGACTAGCTACCATGCAACTTTCCCTTGTTTTTTATCATATTTAGGCTAATATTATAGTCACACTCATTTCTCTTTTTTGAAATCTATGTTTCCAAAGGTTAATCTAATCTCTCTTTGAAAAATAGAATTTGGATATATAATATTCAAAGGTATAATATTTTTCCTTTCAAATTTTAAGAAATCTTATGTTTTCTTTACATCAATCTACAACTAATTATATATAACAAAAAATAGTAATCTCTCTCTAGGTTAGGGGCTAACAATAGCCTTGTAATGAATTACTACCTTTGTTTGTGAATTATTATTAGTCTACAAATAAATTTATGTTGAAGGAACTACTAATACAAGCATTGACATAATGTACAAACTAATTTGATCATCTATAGCTAAGGGATTTATGTAATCTAATATATCCATTTCAATTTATTTGAAATATAATTTATACAACAATAAAACCTAATAATAATATTTATTATTCCCATGGGGTATAGAATAGACGATGATGGGATGTATTGTTAAGTCAAGCATCGTGATGTTAAGGTCATTGGTTTGAAACTTCGTGGGAAAAAATCCAGCCATGGTAAGGGATAGTGTTGCCCAAGCCGAGTGCGATCATGGTTGATTTTGATGGCTTAGATGTGCCTATGTTGTGGTTTCTCAAGCCACTGGTCAAGCCTAATGTAATCTCTGGAGAATTCAAACAATTAGACAAAAAAAAAAAACTCATTATAAAGAGGCAATGCCACTATGTCCATAATTAATGAATAAAATTCATATGATTCCTAATCAGATGCCATGGAAAAAAAAAGTAGGAATTGCATGACATTTAATAATTTTAGTTCAAATTCTAATAAAGGAAACAAAAGTAGAATAAGCATTGAGCATTTTTCAAATTCTCAATCATTTATTATTTTAGTAGTCCATTAGACAGTTTCCATGGATAGCACTAAAAATACATTGGCATAGGAAATGAACAATGGTGATATTATTCTTGTTGTTGCTATATTAGAAAAATATTAAGATGTCAACCACTTCCTTTAGCCAAAGCGGACTTGGGAGGAACCTATAAAACTCCACAATGTAGTGTCTAGTTTTTCTCATTTAGATGCTATAGATTCTGAAAAATGTTGCATAATACATAGACCTTCACATTGCAACTTTTCTTATTTCCACTCCTTCATGTCAAATCCTATTTATCTAATAATATTTGGAGAATAAGCCTTAGATGGTGAAGTCCATATAAAGGTGAAGTGTAGAAGTTGTAAGATAACATCAATAGAGGGAAGGACTTCAACTAGATGGTATAATAACAATATTCATCATTCTGAGTCAAAATTCTTTGGTGGTGTTCCCAAATTGAGTTCAATGCAGAGTTTTGTGGAACATGCAAGCCCATATTCTCAAATATTGTGATATAGATGGATCAGTGTGAATTTTCATGATTTTGGATGGGTTTGTCAGGTAAATCCCTCATCATATTAGGCTCAACCATAAATTCAAATGTCCAAAATAAGTTCCACCAAGCCAATGTAAAATGATATCAACAAATCCAGTTCACACAACTTCTATATCGACCACTATAATTCATTTTTCCTCTCCCTCATCCCCCGAAAACCTGATCAACAATTAATAGTGGGTAGATCCAAAATACAAAACCACAAGTTTTTATGAAATTTACATGGTAGCCAAATATTCGATATGGGAACCCTCCTCGATGATTTTAAAACTACTTAGGGACCACCCCAAAAACCACCAGTGTGATGAGTATATAGATACATGGTTACTTCTAGAATCAAGCCAAGCATTTAGACCACAACTAGCATATAGCAACAAGGCAACATAATCCATGTTATTCCAAGTGTGAATAGAGGTCACATAAGAGCCCATAATATTATTTTTCATGGAAAAAACTAAAGGTATATATCATTGATTAAAGCATTCAAAGACAAGTTACAAAAAAAATATGTATGTTGTAGAGTGAATGCAATTTGATTGTGGACATATTTCTCTTGAAATAACCCTTTTCGATACATCTTGTATATGTAAATATCATTGTGTGAATTTTTGGGAAACTCGTAACTTTAGGTGAAAAAGAATTGATGGTTGGCTAATGGGAGGGATATAGATTGAATAATTTTATTTTATTTTTGGCGGGGGGGGGGGGGGGCGTTTGTATGGGTTGTTTGGGTTGCTTGTGGTGTGTTGTGAGTATGCCATACCTACCTTATTTATTCCCATTAACTATCACCATGACCATGGGTTGCTTGAGTTGATATACTATGAAGTCTTGGAGTGCCCAACAAGGGTGGAGGACAAAAGCCATCCTTGTCCTCTCCTTGCGAATTGAGATAGGGAGTAACTATATTGGGAGGAAAAAGGAGAGGGATCCATGTGGGAGGAAAGAGAGAATATAAGACCAGAGACACAGAAAAAAGATGTAGAGAATATCACACACAGTAGACAGTAGATAGAGAAAAAGGCCTTGTAGAGAAGAAAAGAGCTAGGAGTTGTTGGAAAGATTGAATTGGACTAGAATGTAACTTTGCTTATGCTTTAAGTTTTTGGGTGTCAACCCCTATATTGTTGTGTGGAGGCCATTGGACTATGAGTCTAAACCAAATGGTTAGTGGGAGGCTCAATGGATTGTAAATCACAGTGGTGCTTGCTGTATAGATGATAAACCACTTGGGAAGGGAAATCTGAGCCACTATGGTGCTTGCTAAAGAGTTTTTAAATCACTTGGAGAGTGGATTACAAACCGTCATAGTGCTTGCTATGAAAAGGAAACTACTAAACCATTAAAATAGCAGATCCAATCTCATAGAACTGTGCATTATTCACTTCAGGGCCTTATGTGAAGCCCTGTGATTAAACTGAGAGAGTAAGTGTGTCATTGTGGTGCTTGTTGTATAACTACTAAACCACTTGGACAAGGAAATTTGAACCACTGTGGTGCTTGATGAAGAAATGTTAAACCACCTGGACAATGGATTATAGACCCATGTAGTTCTTGCTATGAAAAGACAATTGTCAAACCACTTGGACAGTGAAATGCATCTAATGAGTGTTTGATCAAGCCTTGGAGTGAAATTCCCATATGCAAGAATCCCATCAGACCTTGGATATGGGTTAGGGACAGACAATGTAATATTCCTAATTAGCCATGGCTAATTGGAATATTCGATTTTGTTTGATTTTTGCCTTCTATAGTTATTTGTAAATAAAAAAGTGAGGAAGGGGGACATAACTCACTTTTAGAATAAAAAGTCACTTCCTAGTAGCACAACATTGTGACTTAAAGGGGGGCCAAGGGGGCCAAAGGGGATGTGAAATGGAGCCCACATAGACACATGGAGGAACTATGTAGGAGGAAAGGAACAAGTGGCAAGAGGGGAATCACACAAGAGGAGGTGAGCCTTGGGATTAAGAGAGGCAAAGGCTATAAAAGAGAAAGGAGCCCCCTCATTTTGATCATTCTAGTTACGAGAATTTGTGATAGTCATTTTGACTTAGAGCACGCCGACTATTTAGCTAGTTTGCAGCACTGTTTAGTGCACTGAGTGTCTTCGTTCAGAGATATCACCCTTAGCCCCAGGGGACTTCGAGTGCTTGCTCGGGCAAGGTATTTCCATCGGCATTCCAGTAGTAGATTCATCCGCATTTCAGCAGCAGTTTCATCAGCATTTCAGCAGCAGTTTCATCAGCGTCTTTGAGGAACTGCGCAGAACCCCAAGGGGGGTGATTTTCAGGGGTCCGCCATTTCAGAAAATCTTTTTGAGTTTTTTTGGGTTTTTTTAGTAGAGTTCGATTCCAGAGTTTCAGCCTTTTCTAAGGAGGGTAGCAGCCCCAAATCCTCATTCGATTTCCAGTAGCAGTAGTAGCACGATAGTTTCCTAGTAGCTGGGACGCAGATCAGTGTGAATCCATTCTAGGAAAGCTTTCTGGGTTTTCTTGGGTTTCTTGAGTAGAGCTTGAATCTAGAGTTTAAGATTTTTCTGAGGAGGGGAGCAACCCCAAATCTTCATTTGCTTTCTAGTAGTAGCAGCAGCATCCACGCAAAGAGGCCATTTTTGTCATTTTGAGAGTATTTCTTCACTTGGCTTGTGTAAGTCGAGGTGCCATCTGTCTAATCACCTCTTATACTCATTTATTGCTCAGTATAATAAAATGGCTTTGCATTTCTCATTGCATTTCTTGTGTATTTTCTTATATTTCCGGTTTACATTATTATATGTTGTTCCACTATTATTTTATCACTTCTGGGTTATTATATCATTTGCACATATTTGGTTGGAGTTTTTGCTGGGGTTTGAGGAATATTCTAGGGTAGGAATATTATAGTGGTATTAGAGCATAGATCCTACTCAGCCTATGGAGCTAGCAATCTATGACACTGAGGGGAACCCCTATATGTGTTATAGAGGTCAGAATACAGAGACACTAGGCATAGGTTGGAGAACACTTATAGAGAGAGAGACTGTGTTTCAGTGGTGGACGCACAACAGGAGGAGCTGGACGTGGAGCAGGAGGATCCGATGGCAGATGATGATGGGAAGAGAATTGTAGATATGCTCCTCATATCCGTATAGGATCTGTCGAGGTGGATTGAGGTGATGGGGCAGAGATTCACGGCAGTAGAGGCCAGACAGCGTGAGAGCCCATGGGTTTTTCAAGTTGGTGAGGGATCGGGTGCATCCCACCATTTATCAGAGCAGCATGATACTACGCAGCAGGTGGCCTCACATGCCCCTACACGCTCTACCATGCCCACATTCTTAGGAGTCGACACGGGGGCCGTAGCCCAGCAGGAGGTAGAGCCCGGACATATGGGCAATTATTTTGCAAAGTACCAAGCCTATGGGCAGGAGTTCAGGTAAGCCCTCTCATTCAGAGATTTTGTTCAGTTCTGGCGGGATAGTAAACCCCGCGACCATCAGAGAGGGTACCGACATTACCATGATGGTGACACACACCGTGCAACAAGTAGATTCCACTTGCCTATGTTTGATGGTTCATCAAATAGTTCGGAAAATTCTTTGGTGGAGAAGCTGAACATTTATTTCCAGCTTAACCAGATGTCGGAGATAGAGGCCATCAAGGTGGTAACATTGCATTTGGATGGTGAGGCCCAGGATTGGTGGTTTCATGGGATGGTTACACTAGGGCACTCAACAGTGACGACATATGTCGAGTTTATCAAGAGACTGATGGAGCGATTTGATCGAAGGGATCCAGAGCAGCATTTTGTTGAGCTGACAAGGCTCAAACAGACAGGGAGCCCAGAGACCTACATTGTAGATTTCTTGAGGGTCTCTGTGATGGTGTTAGACCTATCCACAACACAGATGGTCTATATGTATGTTGAGGGGTTAGTAGAGCCACTTCGGGGTTTAGTCCGATCCACTAGACCAGCCACACTCCAGGACACTATCAGCAGGACCTAGGACTTACAAGATGTCTTACCTAGGACCCGGACACCTTACCCCTAGAGACAGACTTTCCAATCTAAGGGGAAGGATGTGAGGATTCCACCTCCAAAGGGGAATCCAGGATGAGTACAGCTTGATGATGATGCCAGGAGGGAGCTAAAGAAGAAGCGGTTGTGCTTCACTTGTCAGGAGCCATGGGCACCAGGACATAAATCTGCTACTGGTAAAGCACATTTTATTGAGGTCTTCTCTGAGAGCAATGGAGAGGAGGATGATGAGGATGATGTGGAGGTAGGAGATAGCCATGCTGTACAGGGTCCTTTGCCACCACCACCGCCAATAGTAGGTGGTGCATCTTTTGCACCCACCGGAGGGGCCCTTGCAACATTGCGAGGAGTTCCCAAGTATCTAACACTACTCGTATGAGGGACAATACATGGCCAGAGAGTATCAGTTTTGGTTGACAGTGGGGCAACCCACAACTTCATCGATGCCCAGATGGTTGAGCGGAGAGGTATACAGATAGAGAGCTTTGATGGGTTTTAAGTCTTGGTCCCAGGAGATCAGACCATGACATGTGCGCATTATGTTCCAGAGCTTTTAGTGATGATGGGAACCTACACATTGATTGACCACTTTTTCGTGGTTGATATTCCGGACACCAACATGATATTGGGTGTTCAGTGGCTTATCACTCTAGGGAAGGTCATGACAGATTGGAAGACCCTGCAGATGGAGTGGGATGATGAGAAGACAGGGAGGCATGAGAAGATACGGGGACAACACACATATCTGCCCCAGACTATTTGGGCTCATCGGATGGAGGCAATCTTCCGAAAGGGAGACATAGAGTGGGCAATGGAGCTGCGTGCATAAGAGGTAGGGACTACAAGGCAGATGGTACACCCAGAGATAGAGTCTATCCTTGATCAGTATGCCATAGTGTTTGGGGAGATTCCACCAGGACAGCCACTGGATCGAGGGTTTGAGCACACCATTGAGCTTGAGCAGGGCATATAGGTCATGATTACCACACCCTAAAGGCACCCCAAGGCATATCAGGATGAGATTGAGCGGGCTATCCAAGAGTTGCTAGCTCTTGGGCATATCCAACCGAGCACGAGTCCTTTTGCTTCTTCTGTGGTGTTAGTGAAGAAGAAGGACGGTACATTGAGAGTTTGCATTGACTACAGGGCCCTAAACAAGAAGGCCTTGAAAAACAAGTACCCTATACCTAGGATCAATGAGTTGATGGAAAAGTTGAGAGGGGCCCGTTACTTCTCAAAGATTGATTTGAGATCTGGGTACCATCAGATTCACATGAGGGAGCAGGACATTCCCAAGACCGTCTTCAGGTGTCACTATGGGCACTTTGAGTTCTTAGTGATTCCTTTTGGGCTAACCAACACCCCAGCTACATTTCAGTCCTGCATGAATAACATCTTTAATAGTCACTTGTGGAAGTTTGTGTTGGTATTCTTCGATGATATTCTCATTTACAGTAGGACTTGGGAGGAGCATCTCCAGCACATTGAGACAGTATTGCGTATCTTATGGGAGTAGTAGTTCTATGCCAAACTCTCCAAGTGTGAGTGTGGGCTGACAGAGATGTTGTATCTAGGACACCTCATAGGGGTGGATGGAGTGAGGGTCCACAAGGAGAAGATCATGGCCATCATAGAATGGCCAGAGCAGAGAAATGTAACGGAACTTCGAGGATTCATTGGCATTTGTACTTACTACCAGAAGTTCGTCAAAGGTTTCTCACAGCTTGCTGCACCCCTGATAGATTTGACAAGGAAGGGGGCTTTTACTTGGTTGGATAGAATGCAATGAGCCTTTGATAGGCTCATGGAGGTTATGAGCAGCTACCCAGTGCTTGCATTAGCAGATTTCATGCATCCATTTGTTTTGGAGTGTGACACATATGGAGAGGGGATCAGAAAAGTATTGATGCAAGGAGGTTACCCTATAGCCTTTGAGAGCCGGAAGTCCTTCCACACAAGAGGTTGTAATCCATATAGGACAAGGAGATGTTGGCCATCATGCATGCATTGGCTAAGTACCAGCAGTATTTAGTGGGTAACAGGTTCAGGGTGAGGACTGATCACAACACCCTTCAGTTCTTTTTGGAGCAGAAGTAGCTACAGGAGAGGCAGCAGAAGTGGATCAGTAAGATCCAAGCATATGACTTTGACATTGAGTATGTCAAGGATAAGAACAACATGGTAGTAGATGCCCTTTCATGTAGACTAGCCACGTTGTCTCTTATGAGCTTGGATACAGATTGGAGGGCTCAAATCTTAGTAGAGTACTCCAAGGATAGGTTTGCATGTGAGATTCTGGATGGGCAGGTTGCAAATGACAGGTACAGGGTGGTCGATGAGATCATTTATTACAGGGATCAGATCTTCTTGACTGAGAGGTCTTGGCCCAGGAAGAAGATACTCTAGGCATCAAATGATTCACCTTTGGCAGGACATCAGGGGTTTACCAAAACCTATAGGGCCATTAGAGAGAGGTTCTCATGGAAGGGCCTCAAGGAGGACATACTCCAGCACATCCAGGAGTGCGATGTTTGCCAGAGGAACAAGGGAGAGATGAGCCATATCGTAGGTTTATTGCTGCCTCTTCCCATTCCAGAGGGGAATGGGAGAGTATTTCGATGGAATTCATCATAGGGTTTCCCATGGTACAGGGCAAGGATTGTATCTTTGTTGTCATTGATTGACTAACAAAGTACACACATTTTTTTGCCATATCCGCACACTATACAGCTGCACAGGTGGCCAAGCTGTTATTCAGAGATATTTAGGCTACACGGTCTTCCTAAGACCATCATCAGTGACAGGGACAATCATTTCATGGGCGGGTTTTGGCAAGAGCTTTTCCGGTTGGTGGGGATGGAGTTAACATCAAGTACCAGTTATCACCCATAGACGGATGGGCAGATAGAGATAGTTAACAAGTGGCTGGAGGGCTACTTGTGTAACTATGTCAATGGACAGCAATGAGCATGGCTGAAATGGCTGCATCTAGGGGAGTACTGCTACAATACTTCACATCACATGTCCATTGGTATGTCACCATTCTATGCCTTATATGGGTATCATCCTTTATCTTTTGTTGAAATGATGTTTGGTGATAGCAGGGCTCCTAGAGCCAAGATTTGGATCTAAGAGAGTTAGGATATCCTCCGAGCTCTCAAGGATAACATGGCTACAACACAAAACTAGCAGAAGCTGTATGTCGATAGGGGTCGAGTGGAGAGGCAGTTCGAGGTAGGAGACATGGTCTACCTACGATTACAGCCATACCGATAGCCGTCACTGAAGTAGAAGGGGGCTGAGAAGCTCAAGCCCCACTTTTATGGGCCATACAGGGTGATACACAGGATTGGACAGGTTACATATGAGTTGGAGCTGCCCCAAGGCAGCAAGATTCATAACATTTTTCATGTATCATGCTTGAAGAAGGCATTGGGGCAGCAGGTGACAGTGACAGATGAGCTACCACCCATGGATTATGAAGGGCATTTGGTATTGCAGTTGGAGGCTATCATTGATACCACAGAGAGGCAGCTGCAGAGCAGGAAAGTTTGGGAATTCTTGGTGAGGTGGAAGAATTTTCCGGATGAGGATGCCACTTGGGAGAGTGAGCAGATCTTACAACATCCATCACTTCATTTGCTTGAGGACAAGCAAAATTTTTTCGGGGGAGACTATAATATTCCTAATTAGCCATGGCTAATTGGAATATTCAATTTTGTTCGATTTTTACCTTCTGTAGTTATTTGTAAATAAAAAAGTGAGGAAGGGGGACATAACTCACTTTTAGAATAAAAAGTCACTTCCTAGTAGCACAATGTTGCTACTTAAAGGGGATCCAAGGGGGCCAAAAGGGGACGAAGAAATGGAGCCCACATAAACACATGGAGGAACTGCATAGGAGGAAAGGAACACATGGCAAGAGGGGAATCACACAGGAGGAGGTGAGCCTTGGGATTAAGAGAGGCAAAGGCTATAAAAGAGAAAGGAGCCCCCTCATTTTGATCATTTTGGTTATGAGCATTTGTGATAGTCATTTCGACTTAGAGCAGGCTGGCTATTTAGCTAGTCTGCAACACTGTTTAGTGCATTGAGTGTCTCCATTCGGAGATCTCACCCTTAGCCCCGGGGGACTTCGAGTGCCTGCTCGGGCAAGGTATTTCCATTGGCATTCTAGCAATAGATTCATCAACATTTCAGCAGTAGTTTCATCAACATTTCAGTAGCAGTTTCATCAGTGTCTTTGAGGAACTGCACAGAACCCCAAGGGGGTGATTTTTAGGGGTTGACCATTTTAGAAAATCTTTCTGGGTTTTTTGAGTAGAGTCTGCTTCCAAATTTTTAGCCTTTTCTGAGGAGGGGAGCAGCGCCAAATCCTCATTCAATTTCCAGCAACAATAGTAGCATGGTAGTTTCCCAGCAGCTGGGACACAAATCAGTGTGAGGCCATTCTAGGCAAGCTTTTTGGGTTTTCCTGGGTTTCTTGAGTAGAGCCTGAATCTAGAGTTTCAACTTTTCTGAGGAGGGGGTAGCCGCAAATCATCAATTGTTTTCTAGAAGCAACAACAGCACAACAGCAACATCCATGCAGAGAGGCCATTCTTGTCATTCTGAGAGTATTTCTTCACTTTCCTTGTGCAAGTGAAGGTGCCATCTGTCTAATCACCTCTTATACTCATTTATTGCTCAGTATAATAAAATGGCTTAGCATTTCTCACTGCGTTTCTTGTGTATCTTCTTATATTTCCAATTTACATTATTATATGTTGTTCCACTGTTATTTTATCACTTCTGGGTTATTATATTATTTGCACATATTTGGTTGGAGTTTTTGCTGGGGTTTGAGGAATATTTTGGGATAGGAATATTACAGACAACTGTATGCATAATGGATTATGCATATTTGGATTTTGGATTATGAAATTCTTTGCTATGTGAATGACATATGTGTGGTTTTGTATTACTCGTGATAGAATGCATAAAATAACTATCATATTCATGGTTGACGAGCTATTTTATGTATTTGTGGTGATAATGAATTCTTGAACTATTTCGTTACTTCCATCTTCCTAAATTTCAAGATATCTTATATGTTTAAGACTCATTGTTTGAAGATTATTCATGACTAACTAGCTATGTTATAAGTTCTCAATTACATTAATTGTTGAATTGGAAAAATTATTGCCTTACTTGTGATTGTGTTGGCATATCCTTAGCTTGTGAAAGTTATTGCAAACTTTAAATCTCTACAAGTTTCATTTTCGGTATAGTTTGGATCATGACTCTATTTATTTAATTAGAATTCACTAAATTAATGAATGCATGTTAAAATTCTTAAGAGTGAGTTGCAAACATGTATGAGTGGGTTGTAGATTGATGTTTTTTTTTCATTACTGGTTCACAGATACCCATGGTCAGTGGGTCCGCCACATCTAGGATCAAACAACGCTAGGGTGGACCGCACCCAAAGGGGGTCACACCCCTTGACCTATTTACTGACCTGACCCCAAGAGCTTTTGGGTTTCGACCCTGTGACCTCCCATTGGCGACGCACGTGATTGATCGATTGAGCTAAGTTTTGGGGCTTATTGTACATTGATGTTATCTACTAGAGGTCAATGATTAATCTTATTCATCACTTCTTAGGAATTTGGTGGTCTAGATCTGGCAAAGATTGGTTCCTTTGTTTGCAAGTTGGATCTCATATGGGTCATATTTTGCTATCAAATGTCACCCATATTCAGTGATCTGCAGTTCATAGCTAGAAAGGAGTAGTTACTTCATAAGCGAGCCAAACCTCATTCGATCCATATATCTCCTTTAAATCACCTTCTGCATTGGGGATCTAGAGGTCGGAAATGCCAACAACATACACATGAACACATGAGCTTGGAGGCTAGATTACCTTTGCACAGAGTTTTGGATCTATAAATTGAGGGGTCTAGGGTGGTAAGGAATTTTTCAACCTTGAGATGGTCAAATCCTCATGGGATGGATATAATGAGAAAGAAATAAAAAAAAAATCCAAGGCATGAGAAATCGGTGGACCCCACTATAAGTCTATGTGGTAGTGCCAAGGGCCACCACATGGATGCTACATGGTATATGACGAGCCCTACACTAGATTTCCCTCAAGTACATATGGATTGAGAGATCCATCCATCCATGGGTGTAGAGTAGTAGCATAAGGTTGAAGGGATGGATGAGCCATGGGTTTATATAATGATGAAGGGTCAGATAACACCATGGGTAAAGATTTGGTGGGACCCGCACCTACGTTGTCATGGTAGTGCCACATGGGCCATGTAGGTGTTGTACCATTATTTGGTTTTGATAAGTTAGTATATTAGTTAAAATAATTTTAAAATGTTAAGTTAGGATATGGATGAAAAAGAAAGAAAAGTTAAAATTTTAGGCAAATTTGATTTTTTATAAGCATCCATATTACTAAAATGTTAGGTGTAGATGCCCTAAATAAAGAAGGAAAAAGGAAAATAAAATGTTAGGGAAGCAAAAATAAAAGAAAGGTTTCATTTTATGTTTTTATAAATGCATAGGCTGCTAGTCTAAATGCACCACAAGTCAATTACCAAATATTGTTCTCAGGTGTAGAAGAAAAGATAGAGGAGTAAAGCTTTACTCTAAGATTTTATATATCAAGCAATTTTGGTATTAATCCTATCCATAAGTTTAAAATCCCAAATCATTCCCCCTCCTCTCAAATTACCCTCCACCTTCATATCCCTAAGTTTTAACACCCCTCTTACATTGCACATTCCCTAACATTTTATTAAATCGACTCCCGACCCCACCAAACAATCACGTCATGTCATGATTTGACTCCTCGCCATATCACAGTCCATCTCCACCCATATTCCCACATTCAATGACCTGCATATGATTTCGGCCCCTCCTCACCATCCGAGCTTTACCATCGGGGGGGAGCTCCGAAATGGGCAATATACGAAACCGTGTACTCCCTTACGTGTTAGGGCCAAATAATTTTAGACCCCCCTTGGGTGAAACTACTAACCACACTCCCCCCCCTGAAAATTTATTTCCCTTACCCCCGGTATCATTTTCCCATCCATTGCACTCTCATCATTCACCTTTTTCCACCTCATCTGCCTGTTAACTCCATCAAATCACATTCATTCCCTCTATAAATGAACCTATTAAGCATTCAATTTGCTTAGTTGTTAATTCATTGGAACCACACTCTTTCAACGAAAAAACCAAATTTGTTATATAAAACTCCTTTCCACTTGTGAACAGGTTACTGAATTCATACTGTCACTAATATTTATTTGTTACAGGATGCTGGACTCATTCCAACATTTTCAATTTCCATCGACACTCTCTGCTCGATCATTTTCAACCTGTGACCTCTGATTTTTCCCCCAAAACTTGATCCTTCTCTATACATTCAAACCTCCAGTCAATTTTCACTCATGTTCTTAGCCATAGCTAATATGCCTCCAAAGGACAAAGGACCAAGGGAACCTGTTAATCCTCTGATCTATCCTCCAGTAGATTTGCATCATATTCCTTTTGTTGACAGAGACTATAAAATCCATGAGACACTCTATGAATTCAACCTCTTCGAGATGTATTGTTGGCTCGAGGACAAATACATTGACAAGTCTAACAACATCCAGCTGTGGGAGTCAAATTTACCTCACTACATCTTTCCTCATACCCACAACACCCTATATTTTATTAGAAAAGGTGATGCATCCTATTTTCTAAGCCAAAGGGCCATTTTCACCTCCACTGGAGAAATTTTGTTTACCATAACCCCTTAGGCCTTTGATCAGATGATGCAAGCCCCCACAATAGAGAATGCTACCCTACTTTCCTATGAAGCACTAGTTGAACTATACCAGAAATTAGACTTTGCCAAGAGATCCCAAACTCTTGAGTTGTTTTTGACACAAGATGTTTCATTAGAAAAGAAACATCCTCCTTATCCCTCCTCCATTTTCCCTGATAGAGCCAAGCAGATTAGTATAGTTGTTTCCTACCTCCTTTGCTACTACTCTGATCAGTGGCCATTATAGGATTTTTTTTTTCCATCTTCTCTATTGATTCTAAGCCCTCCATTGAATTTAACTTTAGCAAATTTCTTGTAGAATCCATTCATCAACAACTTACCAAATTTTGAACTGAAGAGGTATTCAAATATGCTTCTGTATTAGTCTACATGTTCCTATACTTTCAGGGGGACAACATCAACCTATATTTACAAAAGCTAGATAAGAAAGGAAACCAACAGTCAGTCATCTTTTGGACTAATCTGGTCATGGAAGAGTAGAAAGAGTACACTTATAAATAGTTTACAGAGATGTTTGATCACCCAGCAATAGGCCTCCTAAGTAGTAGAATCGAACCAAGGATCAGTGAGGAAATCAAAAGGGTGTTGTAGCTGTCAGATCAAGTTCAGACATGAGATTGGTACGTTTATGAGAATTATACAGAAATAAGAATATTTGGATGTGAACTCCCACCTTACAAGCTACCAAAATTCCTCCCAATGAGGATTTTGTCTTTGGAATCCATAAGGAAGATGATCAACATGGATGAAATCCACTTTGTTGTTTCCAAGAAAAAGTCATAGTTTAAAATCAAAGCATAGGTTGGCACTTTCATTTGCAACAGCAGGGCAGCAGGGGAAGAAGGAAATGTAGTTCAACCTTAGCTTTACCTGGCCTTATGATCCATTAGAGATCATTTCTAAATTAAGAGTAGAAACCAAGTCTACTCCTTACTTTCACACATCCAGGCTAGATATAAAGAAGTACAAGAATGAGTTAGAGTGGGTTGAGAGTACCCTACAAGAGGCAAAAGAACAACAGGTTTCATCATCTATAGTGCAGACTCCTACCATGCATGAGAAAATAGCCAAGCGAAGCAGATAGGAAGAGGCTCCTTTAGAGACTGACATTTGCAGTGAAGGATTTAAGGTAATGTACAAAAAGAAGGTCAAGCTTAGTTTCAGACTAAGCCTCAACAAAGATTCAAAGAAATAGACCATTAACACCACTAATGAGCCACTTGTTTCCTCATTAGTGGGTGATTAGACAACATAGTCTCCCACCACCTCCACAACTTCACAAGAGTAGCAACAAATTATGCAAACAAGCACATCTACTTCATGGGAAATAGAGAAGAGTATAATGGAAATATTCAAGGAGATAAAAGTTAGGAATGAAGTCTTGAATATTAACACTTACAACCAATTCTAGAAGAAGACTTCTAGTGCTCAAAGTAGGAAAGATGCAAATGGCATTCCTACAAGCATAAGTTCCCTAGCCCAAGGGAGAATTAGACTACAAGAGGACAACCTTTGAGTTTGATGTAAAGGATATACATCCCATTGACCAAATCGAGATGCATAAGGAGACTGGGGAAATGATATTTTCAACTGTTACTAACACTACTATGACTTTATCAAAACTGCGGGTTACCTTAGCAATTGTCCAATCACAGATAAAGATGGGGAAGGTCTTTGTGCTTGCCAAAGACACCAGGATTAAAACTCTGGAGCACATGGCAATCAAACTGTGTTATGACCCTTGAAACATCAATGTTGTAGAGGAACTGGTGAAGAAAAAGAATTTGGACATAGTAGCATAAAGGAAGCAGTTAAAACTACTAGCTACAGAAGATCCTCTACCCAAGGATATTGAAGAGATAAGGACACAAATGGAAGATATGATGAAGCTCATCATGGAGCAGGCTGCACAACTGAAGAAAATGGAGAAAGAGATGGAGAAATTGATTAAAGAAAAGGAGAAAGCTTCTAGAAATATTGTTTTCCATTAGAAGAACTTCCCATCACAATCATTCCTACAACCATATCTGCTACAACAAGTACATGAGATGATGTAGATCAGTTGGCCAATGCAGTACAAAACATGTCTCTCCAGACTGAAGAGATCAAAAAGCTGCATGACCAAGTGAAACTTCTATAGGATCATCACCATAAATATGAGATTTTTCATGCAACAGATCTTCAGAGAGCTCAAAATCAGATAGAGGCATGGAAGAAGTCAGCAACTACATCTTCTATTGGCTTTACACTAGGTCAGGTTAAAGAAGTCATCTGGAATAATATTATTGAAGAAGTAGATGAAATTTGGCCATGTATCCGGATTATTTTTTAGCAAAAGGAACTCATGGAGAAGGCAAAGCACGCCATTGCCATTATCAATGCTCAACTGGGAGAAATGCTTGCTATAGCTAACCACATCATAAAGTTCCTCAATTCTATAAATATCTATGAGTTGGATGATCTAGGAGTGGATGACAAAATAGAAACCATCATGGAGGTGAAGAAAGTTCTAACCAAGAAGAACTTAGTTGTACAGTTGTGAGAGAAGTGTCACACTCTAGAGGTAACAGTCAACAGGATTTTCACAAGGATTGATGCATTAAACCAGAAGGGTCTGCCTTCACTATTTGTAATCAATGATAAATTAATGACCAAGGAAGACTACATGAATAAGCTTCAAGACATTTCCAGGGATATTGATAAGTCCTCCAATATTAAAGGTTCTATGACAAGAAGAGCATTTTACGAAGCCATAAACAACATAAATTTTATTCAACATGAGATAAAACATATTTTCACAGTTAAAACCACTTTTTCTCGGTATACTGAGGTAGATGAAATCTACCGCAAGGTAACCAAGATAGTTGTTCTAGATGAAGAAAAGTGGGAAAAGTTGTGTGAATTTTAGGATTAAAGGACATGTCAGCTTCACCGACGCAACACCCGAATAGTGGCCACTTAACAATTGCTCTCCTTTGTAATAGGGCTAGACGTTTACATTCATTCCTTTTGATCGAATTACTTCTATTTCTATTAGTTCTAAGTAATAATAGAATGTCATGTCACTCAAGCATTTATTATAATATTTTTGTAATTTTTTTTTAAATACTTCATTCTGTCGAAGTATTCAGGGTTGAACCTTTGAACCAATTACCACATAGATTTGTACAAAGTTGGAGCATTTTTGGTATAACAAAAGATTATGGATTTACTTCATATGGCTTGTCTCTCAGTGAGTTGTTTTCATCATATTATTCATTATGTATTCTTGATATTAATTAATCCTTTTACAGTCATCCGATTGAAAATTTAATTGAATCTCAGTTTCATTTTCAATCCGATGTGAAGTTGTATTTAAATAAGAGATTAATTTGCATAGCTATTTGTTATTGTAAATTCCTCTTTAAACTTAAATTGCACTAGATTTCTGTAATAGTTTAATTATATTCTGTTGATTTAGGAAACATTGTTTTCTTGATTTCTTCTTATAAACAATTAAATAGTTAGTTTAAATATTAAATCACTTATACTTCTACATTTTCTTCTCATCCATCCCGCTAAAATCAAAATAACCATGTGTATGTAAAGAAAAAACTTTTGTTTTATTAAGAATCTTTCTAATTTTAAAGCACCTATTTGTAAATAGTTCACTAGTCATCCAAATCCTTAAAATCAACAAAACATTACAGATGCTTTGGCATAACCAATTGACCTTATTTATTTCAAAGGACAACATCATATTGGTGCCATTTCCAGGGAGCGAAGAACTGAAGTTAAATTTTCCCTAGGGAAACGATTTTCCCTTTCCTTTAAATTGAATAAAGGATAAGGTTATAGGTCAAAACCTTTCACCTAGTGATTCCACTAGTCCAAGTTGGCTCCTTTTAAGCACACTAGATCACGTTCTGATAATGAGATTGTTAACCCTCTAGCAGAGCCAAAAAGACTTATTAGGGGAGCCTCTTCAAGGAGAAAACATAGAACACCTTCTTTGTCTTCAACTTTATACCTTGAAGAAATCTCATCTATAGATCCATTTTCATCTATACCATCCCATCCTCATTAGACTAAACTACCTCCTTGAGTTTTTGAACTTCATTCTAGAGGAGTAGATCTTCAATCAACCTTTTTAATTCAGTCACTTGAGTCATATCAAGTCCCATCCATTCCTATCAAATCACCTTCATTTGAGGAAGAATTAGGTTTACATTTACCTGAATTCAAGCCTCAAGATTTCATTACTCCAATTTCTTATTATATTCCATGATCCTGTACTAATATTGAAGAGAAATTTTATGTCTATTCAAATCCTTTGTTTGATAATAAGGAAGACTTTCCACCAGGAGTTCAGAAGTTGGTTATCAAAACCCCTTTCAAATCCTTAAAGAGGTCTCCTCCATCTTTCTCTCCTCCCCATACTAATACCCCTACAGATTCATCTTCATCTCCTTTATCCTCATTGTCCTCTTCTTCCTCATCATCATCCACTAAGTCATCCCATACTCCTCCTCTTGTAATGGCTTTTAGACCCATTATGCAAGAATGTTATGGTGCTCTAGTTCTCCTTGCAAACTTGGGAAATTTTCCTAGTGGATACCTAAAACATTTGTCAAAATTTAATGGAGAAATAGGTCCCTTAGTGGAGGATCACGTATCAGCCTTCCTTGATTTTGCTGACAATATGAACATAGAAGAGGAAAAGGTTTATATGATATTATTTGTACAATATTTAGAAGGAAATGTTAGGATCTCGTTTAGGCAGCTCAGAGTGGACTCTATCAGAACTTGGAATGAGCTTATAAATATCTTCAAAAACCAATGGGGGGTAAAGAAAAACCCCATTTACTTCTTTACTGAATTTGAAGAATTAAAGAGAAACTCTAGTGAACCAATTTCTAAATTCATCAAAAGATTTAACAAACTCTATCATAAAATCACTACTGATTGTAAACCACTAGTAGCAGCTACAAAGGTCAGATTTTCCAAATCATTTGATGATGACTTTGTAGTCATGCTAAGGGAAAGGGTTTCTAACACATTAGAAGGCATGCAAACAAATTCTATAGAGGTGGATGCCAATAGGTTAGCTTATGCCAAGCTTAAAGCTAAAGTAGAGAAACAAGAAAGGAAACTTAAAGCTAAAATTGATGATTCATCTTCTTCTAAATCTAAAATTGAAGATAAAAAAATTGATGAAATTACATCTTTACTTAGAAACCTATCTAATAGGATTTCTAAAATTGAAACACTGCCTAGAACTGTTCAGCAAATTGTTGTCAGACCTCAAGCTCAAACTCAATTCAGAAGAACTCCTCAAATGCAAATTCTTCAAAGACCAAGTTTTGACCAAAACACTCAACCACCTTTGATGATTGATGATCAATAGTCACATGATACATGCCCTTTAATCTAAATATATCAATAATATTGATTCTTCAGCAGTACAAATGGCCATAGTTCCTTCATCCTCACCCCAGTCTCTTGAACAAGAAGTAGGAGATTCTCAACTTTCAAAATATTTAGCATTCTCTGAATTTCTGATTGCACAATTTAGTAAGAGGTATGATCTAAGACCAATATTAGGTCCTGGTAGACCTCCAAACACTACAACAAAACCAATGATTTGCGCCAGATTTAGCACCAGATTTTAGTGCATTTTTTTATAATTGTGATGAGCAACCTGGCGCTAAATCTGGCTCTATTGTACAATTTTTAAAGTGTCCTTTTTTGTGCCCGATTTTGCATCACTTTTCACTCTAGATTTCGCATCATTTTATACACCAAACTATGCATATTTTTTGCGTCAAATTTTGAACCAAGATTTGCATCTTATTTTATGACAGGTTTTTCTTCTAGTTTTATGTAATTTTTTGCATCTATTTTTCATCATATTTTGCTTCCTATTTTTTGTCATTATTTGTTTCCATTTTTGCGCCATCATTTGCATCAAGTTTACACCATATTTTGCATCCAATGTAATGCCTTTTTCTGCATCCATTTTGTGTTAGTTTTTGCATCTAGTCTTATGCAAGGTTTTGCATCTAGTCTTACACTAGTTTTTGCTTCTAATTTTGTACCTATTTTTGCACCAAATTTGGTGCCTATCTTTGCACCATGTGTTGAATTTGATTTAGCACCAAATTTTGCATCCATTTTTGTGCCCATTTTTGCATCCTTTCTTGGACAATTTTTTACGTCCACTTTTACATTTGATTTGCCTCAATTTTTCCCATCCCATTTTGAACCATATTTTGCAGCATTTGTTGCATCCATTTTTGCATCATTTTTAACTCCATTTCTTGCATCCAATGTTACATCATTTTGAGCATCCAAACTTGTAGCTTATGTTGAGTCATGTGTTGTGTCCACCTTTGCATATTATTTTGTGTCTAATGGTACATTCAATTTAGAGCCATCTTTTACGTCCACTTTTGCATTTCTTTTTGTGCTAACTTTTGCATCACTTTTTGTATCCAAGTTTGAGCTATTTTTATGCCCATTTTTGCACCATTTTTTATGTCTAGTTGTGTCCAATTTTGCACCATTATTTACGCCCACTTTTTCATCCAATTTTGCATCTTTTTTGGTGTCTATTTTTACATCGTTTTCGCTATCCAAATTAGCATCTTTTTCTGCCTCATTTTGTGTCTGCAATTGTATATATTTTGTGTCTAAGTTTGAGCCCAAATTTCCATCTGATTATGCATCATTTTTTACATCCAATATGGCATCCTTGGTTTCACCTTTGTTTAGCCCCATTTTTCATCTTGTTTTATGTCTTTTCTTACATTTTTTTTCTTCCTTTTTTGTGCCCAAGTTTGTATCCCAAATTACACCATTATTTGCATCATCATTTGGCATCTTAATTTGTATCATTTTTTGCTTCTTTGTAGCACTCAACTTTGCATCTTATTTTACATCTAGTTGTCTATCTTTTTTTGCATCAAGTTTGTTGTCCATTTAAGTGCCCTTGTTTTTGCCCAATTTGATATCCTTTTGTATTGCATGTTTTGTTCTTTTCTTTGTGTCAACTATTGCACAATTTTTCACTTTTAGTTTAAAACACTTTGTACGTCATTGTTTTTATTTTGTATTAATTCTTAGTTTAACATCCAATTTTACTTTTAATTTTTCATCCATGGTTACATCCGCATTTGACTTCTTATGTAGAGTATATTTTTCTTTACATATATGACCCCCTTTATAGATTCATTTTACCAATTTCAATTGCATAGTGGAATATATCATAGTTTCTAAATATCATTAAAGAAGATATCACAATTCAAAATCATTTGTAAAGAAATTTAAGGGAAATCGATAACATCCATCCAAAAAATTAACAATGTCATCATATACAATGATTCATTGACAATTTCCAACACATATATATAAAATAGAAACATAATACTAATAAGATCAGTATTATTTTTAATCAAAACAACTAAAATTCAGACGTGATTAACAGATCAAAATATTTCATGAATATCATTATTCTACGATAAATTAATAACATGCATCCAAATATGGTAATATCTTCATACATTATAATTCTCTATCAAACTAATGATGATACTTTCCAATATATAAATCAAATAAAAATATAATAATGATAATATCATTATCATCTTTAATCAATTCAAACTCATCGCATGATTACCAAATCAAAATGTTTCATTGATATAGTAAATTCACAACGTCCATCTAAACATAACAATCTCATTCTCCACAATAATTTCTTCATAAAAAACAATGCATGTACATGCCTAGCTACCACCACCAAGATCATCATCTTGACCATCCTCAGTAGTCTCATCGACATCATCATCACCAACGACACAACCATCATTATCATCTCCTCCCTCATCACCATCATCCTCATCCTCATCATCTCCAGATATATGTTGAGCATAGTTTGGATCATCATCGTGATCATCGTCTTGGAAATCATTACCTATAGCATTTTGGCAAAAAAAATCAATATCACATGTTAGTATTAATTCCATAACACAACGTATGTTTTTTTTATACAATGCTAACCATAAAATGAGGTAAGATATAATATCTAATAGTACTAAGAAATAAAATGAAAATACAGTTCAAAAGGATATTGGAAATCCAACTAAGATTACATACCATAGGGTCCATCCAAACAACAAATTCAAACCATCTCTTTTGCTGCAGCACCTCCTTTTCCAAATGATTTGGAGGTCTTCCATATTTTAGTTCCTGTCAAAATCAGTAAATAGGGAGAAATTAGATAACAATGACTTTCTTCTAGTGCAAATTTTATTAAAAAAATATCACATGTTTAATATACTTACAAAGGTTGTTATTAGTGCTTTTAAACCTTTCTAACTACTACAATGAGTGACTTTTGTCTTTGCTAACCTTGCCTTGGATGCCTTGTCCTTAAACATAAACCAATTCAATTTATTTTCACATAAATACACATCTAATATTATTATAGGTATTAATACATTCTAAATAATGTTTAATGAAAAATTCAATGCCTGAATGCTCTCATCTCCAGCGTTACTTTGTGCTTCCGACTTCTCATATGATTTTACAAGTTCTTTCCATAGTTTAAAAGATATGTCAAATGGTCTTTGTTTCAATCTTTGATCTTAAGGCATTTTTTAAATTTTGTTGGTAAGGTTGCAATGAAACCTCTTACGGTTGAGCGACATTTGCAATTTTATCTTCTTAATCGACCAACCAGTACCAAATTCATTCTCCATGTCGTGTACCACCATATTTTTTAGGTGAAGTGGAATCTTGGAGAAGGTGAGATGAAGATGATCTCTAAATAGTTGAAGGCATGAGTCCTTTAGCCTATTTAAGAATTATTTTCCTGCACCTGTTCTTCTTATCTCCCCTGAAACAGGGTCATACTCTATCTTGGTACCTAAAATACCAATAGATGATGCATAAGTTAAGGATGAACGAGAATTTGTGGTCCCAGGAGTTTCCATCACACAAGATGTCTCAACACAATGTTCTTCATTATTAGTGTTTGATGTTAATGACACTTTTTCGATTTTCTTCTTGATCCAAGAGAGGATAGGGAATTTATCGATTTTCGTAAAGCTTATTGATTACCTGAACCTAGTTGATTAGCTTCAGGCTATTTTTTCTTAACAAAATGGATTAGGTATTCACTATCCAAAGCATGAAGTTTTTTAAGTCCTTCTGTCCCAAAGACATCTTCAAGCGAGGACTTTGTTATCAAATTCTTTCCTTGTCCAAGTTTCCATGATTTACCACAAAGTATAATTATAAAATTATAATTCTAACTTCAAACCTAAAACAAAAAATAAAACATATTATATCTTGTAATTATTCTATAAAAACAAAGTAAGATTACCTTTTCCGATCCACTTGCACCTCCTTCTCCACTTGCCATATTCCCAAAGTAGAAGAGATCGATAGGAAAGGATGTTCTCTCGAAAAAAATAAAGGATTGTAGGTGAATAATCTCAGAATGACTCCCTAGAATGGCTCTCTAGGGTGGAATTTGCAGACAACTTAGTTAAAAATCCAACTGAGTAATAAAAACACTCTAAACGTTGAAGTTGAATCATATTTTCTATTTTGACAATTTCTTTCTTTCCTAGAATCAGATTCTCCAGTCCTAGGTGACAGAATGGTTCAACTCTTATGCTATCACGTTTATAAAGGACCTCATGCCATTGTTTTCCCCCCTTCATGGTTTTTCCTAAAAAAACATTACCCTTTTTACATAATTATAAAATATAAATAGCAACAGATTTTTACATAATTACATAATACAAACAATAGATTTTTACCAATTAGAAATTAGATTTACCAAATTTCTAAATGTTTTTTTATCTAATTACAAAATATAAATAGCAACATATTTTTACATAATTACATAATACAAACAACAATAGATTTTTACCAATTATAAATTTGATTTTACCAAGTTTCTAATTGGTAAAAAATTGTTGTTGTTTGTATTATGTAATTATGTAAAAATCTGTTGTTGTTTATATTTTGTAATTAGATAAAAAGAACATTTAGAAATTTGGTAAAAATCCAATTTCTAATTGGTACAAATATGTTGTTGTTTGTTTAATGTAATTATGTAAAAATATGTTTTTTTATAAAGGACCTCACTAAAAAATAGTTATAAAAGACTTCATGCCATGTTCATTGAAAAACAATTATAAAAGACTTCATGCCATTGCTTTTTCCACTCCATGTTTTTTTCGAGAAAATCATTTCCCTTTTTACATAATTACAAAATGTAAACATCAACATATTTTTATATAATTACATAATATAAACAAAAACAAAATTTACTAATTAAAACTTATATAAAATCTAATTTCTAATTTAGATACAATCTAATAGAAGTAAGATAAATGATGTCTGGCATCACCATATAGTTAAAAGGAAAGAAATAGATTTTTCCATTAGAAATTATAAAAATCTAATCTATAATTCAATAAATATAAATTCTATAATAAATATAATTATCAATTAGATAAAAATATAATTTCTAATAACACCCTAACATCACCCATCCTAGTTAAAAGAAAAAGCTTGGTAAAATGGAGCAGACCCTAAAAGCAGTTGCTAGGAAAAATCTACTAGTAAAAAATTTATAAAATATTACTAAGGGAATACAGAAGGTGTTATTCCTAGAAGGAAGAAGTTTATGCTCGAGAGGAGTTGGCGGTGCAAGCTTGTTGGTTGGGAGGAACAAGAACTCTCCCATAGATTTCCCAAAAGAATTTGTAAGTTGTTATTTGTGCTTAATAGCAAACTTAAGCTTATTTTGAAGTGGTATATTGGTTTGTTTTCACAACAAGGTTATTTTGGTCAAATCATTGTTGTGGTATCTAAAATTACATGAAACTTATTTGAGTTTATTATCTGCATTAGTATTCCGAGGAAATCTACCCATGTGAAAACCTTAATGCTGTATTATCTGCCCATTGTGACTTGAATTAATGTTTGGATCTTGATGTTGGAATGACACCACTTGTCTTTGCCTATATATTATATATATATATATATATATATATATATATGTTTTTTTTACAATCACTTCTAGGGTTATAAAATTTCCTCTCTCCATCCTTGCCAATGATGTTGGTATTGGAGTTGCCCAAGACAATGCTAGTTGTTATGCATGTCTCATCAATATGGTTATTACGAATTTGTTCCACTTGTTGTGGGTGTCAATAGCCCACCAATGGTGTTATGGGTTGCAATATGATTTAGTCATTCCCCATTCACATGCATGGGGAACTTGAGCTTCTGTAGCCGGTGGGGAGCATGACCTCACTAGGGCAGGATTTCTTATCTACTCTCCACTGTGTCTTGAGTAGTTTTCACCGAATATTCATGGTCCAATACTGGGTGATTGGGAAATTTTTTGTTAAACATATTGAAGGCCAACCCATTGTTCTACTAAAAGATGATGCACTGAAAGATAGAAAACCAAGCATACTACAATTCCCATTTATGTTTGGCTGACAATTTCCATAAATTGTAGGAAGTACTTATTGATTTGCAGTTTGTAAGTCACTTATGATTACTTTATCAGATGAAATATAACTGATATCTCATCCTGCAAAAATAGTAACATCCATGGTCTGTAAAATGATCAATGATTTATATCAAACCTCAACACTCTTGGAGAGCAATGGAATCTCTCACTTTGACTTTGTTCTTCTAATATTATTACAATAATGTGTGGAGAAACATGGTTTGCTAATGTGTTGAATAAATTGTTAGAAAATAATTATTTAAAATTGATTAATTAATGAAGGATTTCCTTATGGATCCATAGCTTTAGGGAAAACTTGCTTGCTTACTAGCATGCCATGAAATTTAAGCCACCAATCAAAGGCCAATAGAATCTCCTACCATGGGTATGGTGAGATAAGACTAGGGGTAGCCTGTTGCTTGTTGTGGGAAAACTATAGCTAGCTGCATTGATTAATTGATGAAGGATTTCTTTATGGATCCATAGCTTTAGGGAAAACTTGCTTGCATACTAGCGTGCCATGAAAGTTGAGCCACCAGTTGAAGGCCAATAGAATCTCTCTTAGTAGGGGTATGGTGAGATAAGACTAGGGTAGCTTGTTTCATGTTGTGGGAAAACTATAGCTAGCTACATTAAATTTCCTAATATAGTGCACTTTAATGCATCACTTTCTTTTGGATTATCTAACTTGCTTAGAAGGTCAAGAACATTTTGGCTCGATAGATACAATTTATAAGCAGAAATTGAACATCTCAATATATTATAATATAAAAAACTAATAAAACCTAGTGGAATAACAAATATATAAATTACTTGTTAAAAAAACTTGAACCAAAACCTTACCTTGATAAAGATGTTGGTTTGTTTGAACAAGACATATTTGTGGCACTATCAAATACAGATGAGTTTGCAAAAGCATAACCTATAGAAAATCCTTTAGGATCTCTTCCTCCCAGTTTTTCTCTTAAATTCATTTGTAAATTTGAATTCAGAACATCCTGCAAAAGAAACAATTGCTTACTACAAAAGGGCTACAAACAAATCAAGCATATGATATCAACAATCTAAGCATGAAGTATTTTCAATTGAGATGAAATGACACACAACATAGACAAATTAAACTTCTTACAAGGATCCTCAACTTTCATAGATTAGATATTTCTTTCAAGTCCAAATAGAGTGAATAAATTTAATACCTCTCTCGCATTCATAATACTATTTTGTGAGCATGTCATAACCACCTTTGACTGCACAAATTTTGCCTTTTCAAGAGCCTATTTTCCCTTGAGAATCCATGTTCACTATTCCTCTCAAAGATGGGTCTTGTTTAACACTTACCACATGCCACTGGTCCATTGAATCCATTCTTACTGCCAGTTGGGCATGGAATCCCCCCACAACATGTTTTGGGGCTCAAAGCCCAAGTTTTGAGTGATATTATTGTAAAGCCCCACGAATTGCGGGCACGGAATGTATGTTAGAGTCATAGGGTTGTCCGTCCTAAGTTTGAATGTAATGTCGTGTTGGGTTTTGTTATATTCTTTCCATGAATAGCCCACGTAGTTAACCGGGGGGTTAGAATGGGGGCGGAGCCCCCCCTTCGTTGTGTCGATTGCATAGCAGGGCAAGTCACAGGGGTTTTGAGGGGTGTAGGTAACCCCATGGTTTTGGACACGATGGTTTTTCGTTTCATGGTATTGGATGCTTTGGCATGTATAAATATATATTGTAACATTGAAAGGAACATAATGAAAAATCAAGCTGGTAGTCTCAGTATTGGGTTCTAGGGGAAAACCTCTGTGCATATGTGTTTTATGTGTTATGCTTTCACATTGTTTATTTTCTGTGTTTTATAATTCATATGCAGGTAATTTTTGTACAGGGTTAAAGCCTACATCTAGTATCATAGTTGTTTTGGCTTCAAGGGGACGCCTTTGTTGCTGAGGGGTTTCACTCGGGCCTATGGTAGACCCTATTCAGTGGGAGATTTGTGAGATCGATTTTGGTGGTGAAAGAAGATGGTGAGAAGTGGAAATATAGAGATCAAGAAATTTAATGGTTAGAGTTTTGAGTTGTGGAAACTTAAGATGGAGGATATGTTGGTGGATAAAGATCAGTGGATCCCGGTAGATCCAGGTACTAAACCAATGAGAGTGTCCGATGAAGAATGGAAGAAGTTAGATCGGAAGGCAAAGAGCATAATACAATTTTGTGTCTCAGATTCAGTATTGTTGAATGTATCAAGGGAAGCTACAGCTAAGGCTTTGTGGGACAAGTTAGGGACTTTGTACCAATCTAAGTCTCTGGTGAATAAACTATTCCCGTGGAAAAAGCTGTATAACCTGGGGATGAAAGATGGAGGCTTGATGACAGAGCATCTAAATGCATTTAATACTATGGTAAGTTAGTCAGTTATTATCTATTGATATTAAAATTTCAGATGAACATAAGTGCATCAATTTGTTGTGTTCTCTACTAGATTCGTGGGATAGTCAGGTTATCACAATAGGTAGCAATACAACTGCCTTGCAGTTTGATGAAGTAGTCTCATCCTTGCTAATGGAGGAGATGAGATGGAAATGTAAGTTTTAACCCCATACAGAAATTACCCGCATAAGAATTCTAAAACACATAAAATAAACAATGCGAGAGCATAACACATAAAACACATATACACAGAGATTTTCCCCTGGATCCCAAAACCAAGACTACCAGCTTGATTTTTCATTATGTTCCTTTCAATGTTACAATACATATTTATACATGCTGAAGCATCCAATACCATGGACTGAAAACCATCACATCCAAAACCATGGACAAAAAACCATCGCATCCAAAACCATGTGCAAAAATCATGCACACAACCATAGGTGGCTTTGCCCAACCTAACATAGGGTCCAAAACCAAAATTTTCTGGGGCGTTGCCCCAAACCCCATAGAGTGGGGTTATTTGCACCCCTCAAACCCCATGTGACCCCCCCACTATGAAATTGGCACAACGAATGGTGGCCTCCACCCCCCCCTGCTAACCCCCCTGGTTAACTATGTGGGCTAGTTGTGGAAAGAATAGAACACAACCCAACATTCTCCCACTTGTTGTTTTCTTTCCATAGGGGGCCACAAGAGTGCTTAGTCATTTATCCAGCCCTGCAATGCCCATAATTTCTCTACACTAGGAGAACTTCTCAGAGCTCATAGATTTTGTCAATGCATCTGCAATATTCTTCAAAGTGTCCACCTTTACCAGCAACACCTTTTTGTCTTCTATCATATCCCTCACAAAGTGATACTGAACATCAATGTGCTTTGTCTTTGAATGATAAGCAGGGTTCTTTGCCAAGAAAATTGCACATTGGCTGTCACAGTCTATCTTATAGCTCCCTGTACAAACCCCATACTTGAACACAATCTCTACAACCAAACTACTTCCTTGCTTGCATGTGGCTGCAATGTATTCTGCTCTGTAGTTGATAGTGCCACTACCGATTGTTTCTTACTCATCCAACTGACTGCACCTCCAAATAGGTTAAACACATAACCACTTGTAGATCTTCTCAGATCCAGATCTCCAGCCCAGTCTGCATCAACAAAGCCACGAATATCCAACACTCTGTCCAATCCTGGTCTTCCTTGGTAGCACAAACCATAATCACTAGTGCCACGCAAATACCTGAAAACCCACTTCATTGTTGTCCAGTGCTCCTTCCCTGGTTTTGACATAAACCTGCTCAATACTCCCACTGCATGTGCAATGTCTGGTCTAGTACAGACCAATGCATACATCAAGCTACCGACTGCACTTGCATATGGAACACGGGACATGTCCTCTTCCTCTTCTTGTGTCTTGGGACACTGTTCAGCAGATAACCTCACACCTACAGGAATAGGAACCTTCACCGGTTTACTATCCTACATATTAAACCTCTGCAATATTGTCTCACATACTTCCTCTGGTTTAACCAGAGCTTCCTCTTTGCCCGATCTCTTTTAATTTCCATGCCCAAAATATAGTTTTGTAGCACCGAGATCTTTCATGTCGAATTTGGAGGACAATTGGGTCTTCAAATCCTGGATAATTTCTTTGTCATTTCCAACCAACAACATATCATCCACATACAAGACCAGATAAATAACATGGTCACCAAATAATTTAAAATACACACAGTGATCTACTTTTCTTCTGGTGAATCCAAGTCCCCATATAAATGTATAAAATTTCTGATACCACATCCTTGGTAACTGTTTTAACCCATACAGAGACTTCTTTAACTTGCATACTAGTTCTTTCTTACCCTTCACCATAAAACCTTCAGGTTGCTTCATGTAGATCTCCTCTTCCAGATCCCGACGAAGAAACGTTGTCTTCACATCCATCTGTTCTCCCTCAAAAATAGCTAAAAGTAATCTAATAGAAGTTACCTTGGCAACAGGAGAAAAAATATCACCAAAATCAATTCCCGACACCTCGGAATAACCTTTTGCTACCAACCGAGATTTGTATTTCTCCACCTTTCCTTCTACATTTGTCTTCTTCTTGAACACCCATTTTCTGCCAATGGGTTTCCTTCCATTCAGCAACTCCACCAGATCCCAACCCTCATTTTTGTGCAAAGATGCCATTTCATCAACCATGGCCTCTTTCTAGACTTTTCCATCCTCTGAATCTACTACTTCCTTCACAGTTTTGGGATCATCATCAATAATAGATAAAGAAAAATTTGAACAGAAAGCAGATGGACTATACCTTTTTGGCTGCCTACTTTCTCGAACTGATATCCTCACACCCAGAGTTTGTGCCTCTTCATCTTCTTATTCCTCCTCTGCTTAGAGTCTGATTCTTCCTCCTTTAGATCAAACTCTATCTTCTCAGATTCCTTTGGTTGGACTTCATGTTTAATAACATCTTTCACCTCTCTAAACACCACATCCCGGTTGTACACAACCTTCCTTGTTATTGGGTTCCAAAGCTTATAACCCTTTAAACCATCGTTATACCTAATAAAGATTCACTTTTCAGATTTACTATCCAACTTGGTTCGTTTCTCCTTTGGAACATGTACATATGCATCACATCCAAATACCCTTAGATGTGAAAGAGAGGGTTTCTTACCAATCCATACCTCTTATGGAGTCTTATCCTTCAACGCTGATGAAGGTGATCTATTGACCAGGGAACATGCTGTCTCCACCACCACTACCTAGAATTCTTGTCTTAACCTGACACCACTGAGCATGCTTCTTGCCCTTTCCATCAACGTCTTGTTCATTCTTTCTGCAACTCCATTTTGTTGAGGTTTATATGGAGTAGTCTTTTCTCGTGCTATACCACACTTCTTACAGAATTCTCCAAATTCCTTACTACAAAACTCTCTATCGTTATCTGTCCTCAACACCTTTATCTTCTTCTCTGTCTAGTTTTCCACCAGAGCCTTAAATTCTTTAAACATGTCAAAGAATTCAGATTTCTTCTTAAGGATATATAACCATGTATTCCTTGAGAATTCATCTATAAATGATACATAGTACATAGACTTACCCAATGATGGAACCTTCACAGGTCCAAACACATCACTATGCACAAGCTCTAATAAATGTTTCTCCCTCTTACCACAAGAGTGGAAACTCACTCGATTCTTCTTCCCATATACACAATTTTCACAGAAATCAAAATCCAGAGAGCTATTACTCATACCTTCTACCATACCTTTACCATGAAGTATTCGAAGGCCCTTCTCTCCAATATTTCCTAGCCTTTGATGCCACAACATGGTCTTCACTCCAGAGACCACTAGATTTTCTTCTCCACACCCAAGAACCATAGAACGATTGCACCCATCAACAACTATGCTACCTTGCAACTTGTACAGAGTTCCAATCTAAACTCCCCACATCAATACCAGTGCTCCCTGAACCATCTTGCAGGTATCCTTCTCGAAAACTGTTTTTACACTTGCATGATCCAACTTGCTTACAGAAATAAGATTTTTGGCTAATGTAGGAATATGCAGAACACATGCAAGTGTTCTAACCCTTCCACCTTGCAACTTCAACTTTACTTTTCTGTCACCAACAGTTCTAGTCTTCCTATCATCCCCTAAGAAAACGTCACCACCACCATATTTCTCATACTCACAGAACCACTCTCTATGGGGAGTGAAGTGAAAGGATGCACCTGAGTCAATCAACCATGCCTCATGATCTACATGTGTAATTGGTGAGCACTAGTATTGCAGCAATAATGCTGCAACTCCTGGGCTGCTTACTTTACTCTTATCAACCCGGTAGTTCATAACAAACTTGGAAGCGTTGGTGCTGTATGCAAAAGTACTAGTTCTCACTGTAGGTTGTCACTTGGTAAGCCGGCGCGAGATCACTAGGAGCTCAAGCCAACTTCTATGGATTCCAGAAGAAGCTCTATATGTGATGGAAGGAAAGAAATATTACTCTACAAATGTTATTCTAACTGCAGAAAGGAGGAAAGCTGAAATGTAAAGCAAACCTAGTAAATCCTAATTAACCAACTAATTCTACTTTTGTAGAAAGCACTATGAAAACCATGAAAAGAATGCCATTACCTACTCAAGGAAGTAAACAACATCTAACTATGCTATTTTTGGAAGTAAATAAGAAAGAAAACATATTTTTGGATTTTTATGTATTTTTATGTGAAATTGACATGCATGTAATTTATTGTGTGTGAGTGTGGCAGCGAATAGGTGGCATTGGAGGGTGGTTTTGGCACTTGAGAGGATGTAAGATGGTGTAAATGGGTCATAGAAGGTCTCAGGTGCCCTTCTAGAGTCTTTTTCCACACTCATCCTTCAAAAGAAATACTACAGGAAATCTACAGGAGGACACAAGAAATTTACAGGAGGAAAAATAGCGTTCTACAGGAGGACTATAGGAGGAGGCCGAGAGTAGTTTTCACTATTTTGAGGGTGTGAGTGGGGGTGAAAAATGTGGATGAAGGTTGAAATGAGGTTTTAGGGTGCCTATGGTCTACCATAAATCACCAAGAGAGAGAGATGATTGGATTTTCTCAAGGAGAGAGGAAGAAGTCCTAGGAAAAATGCAGGAAGCTAAGGCAGAATTGAGGTGAGATTTGGGAGACCAATAGGGTATGGATTAGATGGAGGGTGTGATTATTGATAAGTTGGGCTACTAATGGAAAATATCTGTTGCATAGGAACTGACAGTAAACCAAGGACATCAAGCAACAAGTGAAGTGAATGTATTGAGGAAAAACAGAGTTTTGCATAAAAAGTGTCTAAACTATGATCTATGAAAGGAAATGCTGAGAAATACTATAGGAAATGAAAGAATGAAAGAAGGCTATTTCAAATCAGGAAGTAAGCATGATGAAGAAGATCTAAAGTAAAACAAGACTGGACTATTAACCTTCTAAAAAGCTACAAACACTAGAAGTCCTGTGAAGAAGGAAAATCTGTGTTTTTGGGGCAGCAAAAGGGTCTTTGCCTCAAATCATGGTCCCAAAGGGAGGAAGAGAGGCAAAGGCACTATTTCTAGCCTTTTGAATCTTTGCTGATCACTATTTAACCAGCTACAGAAAGCACAAATGGAAGCAAACTACTAAATCATGAAAAGCAACCTATTCTTTACCGTAAAAGAAATACATCTAACAACAAACTAATCTACAAACTGAAACAAAGAATACATATAGAAGTAAAGAGGAGTTTGGTTGCTTGGATTGGGACCTAACCCAAGAGCTTTAGCCCTTTGAGGTAACTCAGTGCTAGCTCAAAAAGGATTCCATCTTTATGAGGCTCATCATCACCCCCTACTGAAAGTGTTGCTCATCCTCTAAGAAACTTAGTCAATCTCCTCACCTTTTATGGCCTTGGTGGCCTCCCTAGCATCTTAGGCTTTTGATGTGGTCGACTCTTCTTTGCCATAGAATCCTACCTTCCTGTGTATCTCCTTCACTGTTCTTCCTCTTCTTCTTCCTTTCTGCCTTCCAGCATGCCTAATAGTAGTCGAGGACTCAGTTTGAGGCCAATCCAGTTGACCTGCAGCCTCTGCATGGAGTGCTTGTACATTAGCACTCTTCTCAATTACTCCTTCAGCCTCATGGGGGAATGATATTCCCTGATCTGCAGACTATGTGGTAAGGTGTTCTATCTCTTCATGCATGCATGCACACAGTCAACCCCAAGTAGCCTTTGCATATCCTCAAAGTGTGCAATGGCTTGTGCATGATTGGTGAGATATCTAGGGGAAATCTGAGGGTCATTAGCAAGCAGGTTGTGTGTGCTGATGAGTGCCATAGGATCTGATGGCTCAACTCTTATCATTAGTGGCTAATTATGCTCATTTACCATCAATCTTTTTATTTCTGCTTCCCTCATTTCTTCATGGTTCATCCATGAGGCCATGGCCATTAATTGTAGGTCCCCTAGCTTGGCATTGGAGTCCCACACATTCATGTCCATGAGGGCCATGTTATGTAGGTAGAATTCTGCCATCTTTACCTTATCCTCTGATGTTCTTTAGTCATACAAATCCATAGATTTCCTATAATCTTGGAAAGGCACTGTACCTCTTTGTGCCAAAGTATTTATCTTGAATTATAACCATTGGTCCTTCAGATAGAGGCCATAGGATTTTTCTGGTGTTCTACATTGCAAAGCCTTCATGGATAAGCTGGTCATGCATGCTAGCTGAGTCTCCTTCTCTTGTAGTTTCCTCCTTAACAGTTCATTTTCAGTTTTAAGGTGGCTTTTTGTAATTACTTCCCTATTTCTAATAGCACTCAACTCTCTGCCCATTTCTTTGAGTTTGTTTTCCATATGGCCAACATCCTCAACTCTCTTGGATTTAGCTATTTGCATCCACCTATGTGTTCTTATTCTCTCTTTCTCTAATTCAAAGAATAGTGGAATTGCAAATTTTTGTGGGATTATCCTTCCTCCCTCAAGTAGATTGTAATAGGAATCCAAACTAGGCTGGGGACCAAGTTCTTGTATCTTTGGTTCTTCCTCCTTCATCTATGGCTGTTCTTTTATCCTTTTCTCAAGTTGTTGGGTCTCTTGTAGTTTTGAGAGTGTCTCCTATAGAACTGTCTAAGCATCCTATAGGACTGTCTTAGGGTCCTGTAGTACTAACTTTTTCTTCCATGTGGAAGATCTAGGAGTCCCCCTTTCATATGTGATAGGTGTCTTGGAAGGGGATTCTTCCCCTTGGCAAATGGTGAATATTCAATTACAATTGGCACTTTTGAAGAGGGCTGATATTTTCCTGTTTTGATTCTTGTGCTCTTCCTAGCCCTGAAATACATGGAGGCCTATCTTTTCCTCTTTTGCTTTTGGCTTGATTGGTGCACTGAGGGTAGTAAGGGAAGTTGTTGCCTCCCTTTACAGAGTCTCAGGGGACTCTTCTCCTTGTTATGCCTTGTCTGCCTCATTTTCTCCTCCTTCTGTCTCTTTCTACTCTTTCTCTTCAGCTCTCTCTTCCTCCATTTCAGTGTCTTCCTCCTTCCTTTCTTATTCTACTAAGTCACCAATGGTTTCACCTTCTCCCCCTTGCTACTTTTCCTCCTCACTGTGAGTAGGACTAATATCATAGGTTAAGGCCTTTATGTCATCCTTAGTTGTCATGTTTCGAAAGACTTCCCATGCTATAGGGAGTGTAAATGTATGGAGGGCTTCCTCCGCTAGGATTTTGATTCACCCATGGTGAGCTAGCTACTCTGAATTTCCTACTTGAACCTGAGTGCTGGAGTCAATGAGGGACTGCAAGAGGAAGTAGGGGATACTGAGCTTCTGAGGTGTTGGAGTATCCATGCCATACCTTAATTCATGGAGGATCCTAAAGTGATAACCATAGACAATGTTGTACCTCCCCTCACAGGAAATGTATTTGATTATTTGATAGCTAACTTCATCCAAAGGATATGGTATGCTAGCCCTTCTAATGCCATTTTTATCCTCTACAAGGGTTTCATTGTTTTGGAAAAAGTTTTTTTTGGTTGCCTGGCCAATCGGTTTTTCATCCTTACTCCAAGGTAGCCCAAGAGGAAGGGTAGTGACCCTATTGATGAATTCAGGGGTTATCACCATGGAGATACCTCTAAAGGTGATAGTGGCATGAGTTCTTGTGTGGGGTACCAAAGAGAGAAGAAACTTTTGGGTAATTTCCTCATTAAACCCTTGAAATTTCTCAAAGAAATTCATCCAATTTTCCCTTGTGAATATGTACACCACTTGTGGATGTGCATGGAGCCTATTGGAGTTAGTGGGATCCTTTCTCATAAACCCTCCTGTCATTTTTTTATACTCTTAGAAAACTGAATGTGGAGATGGAGACAACAAATTTTGAGAAAAACAGAGAAACAGAGGAGACTGCGTTTTTTCTTTAAATAAGCAGAATTTTTTTAATGTATTTTCTCCTCTCCTAAAGACTTATTTCCTCCTTAAATTGAAACCACTTCTTGCATATATTTATATTCAATAGGGGGCATGCATGAACCCTACTTCTTGAGATCGAGAATCGTGAAAAAAATTGAGTTTTCTTCGTTCAAAACAACTCACTGCCCCTCTTGTAGAAACCTGTTGTCCCTCCTGTAGAATTCTTATAGGTGCTCCTATAGAAAATGTCGGGGGTAGGAATATGGGAGAGATCGATGGAGGACGATGGTTACAAGGTTATGGGGGCATGAGGAGACTGTTGTGGCTAAGTTATGAGGAGAGAATGAAGGAAAAGGTGGTGAGAGTGCTCGAGGAGGAGTACTTGTTACCCTTTATGGATATTTTCGGTGATGAGGGGTGAGCTAGCAAGGTATACGTTGGCCATATTTGGACCATTGGTCCCCACCTCATTATCGGGAAAACTAGTGTCCATTCAGAGCTGCTAGTCCCACTAAGATGGGTCGCTATCTTAGAAACAAACAAACTAAAGTTACTTTTGTTTTCCTTTATGAGAGATGGATGAGAGAGAAGCAGAGAGTACCAACCTTAGTCTTTCGCTTTGCTCCTTGCTTGTTTCCTCCATCCTTTGACATAACTTTGCCACTCCTTCCATACTTGTCCCACTTTGAAGAACACCTGTAGAGTCAAAGCAACATAATACCATCAAAGCATACAGATCTATAACCATAAACAATATATGATCAAATGTATATTAACCATATAAATGCATATATCAATACGAGATTCAGAGATACACAAGCATATGGAGGAAATCTCAAATAGCTTTAATGATAGAAGTAGTAGAAGAGAGGATTACAACCCATTGGTTTGACCCAGCACCATCCTCCTAGCATGAAAGCCCTCTTCACCTCATGAAAAGCTTATATCACCCAACAATACAATGTTACACAGAGAAACCAACAACACTTCCTTGCAAAATACAAAATTCCAGCCTCTGGATCTCTAGGATGAGGGATCCATATATAGATGTTTGTAGGTTGGTGAGTTAGCTTCTGGGATTTTGATTAGTGTAATCTCTCTGATATTCCTTGGTTCCACTTGGATATTTCATGATCTCTTAGTCATCCTTGAGAAAATTCAGAGAGGCAAGTGTCAAATGGGCAGTTTCTAGAAGATTCTCTGGGTTTCCATCTAGCCAACTGCCTCTGCCATTTGTTTGCTCTCACTCATCGCACCCTACAGAAGGGATTTTCAGTATGCATCACACTTTTTGCATGTGGCAGGTGAGATGCATCACACCGTTAGCATTGAGCAGTATGTATGGTCCAGTTTTGACCAGTTTTGAGTAGCTTTTCATGGAGAACTTCTGGGAGATGATGTAATCAGCGGACCTTGCTCCTTTAGGGTATGAAACAAAACTTTTAGGGACTTAGAAGCCTTTGGTTTTATGGACATATGTGATTGGGGTTGTGGTGCCCAAATATGTCTATAACAGTTGCCCCTTAAAGCATGAGGTCGTAAATATTTTTGATGTTGGGTGAAATGCTTTATCATGAGGATCTGAGGTTTTTCGAACTGGAAGGTGACCTATAATAAGATACAATTAAATACATTATATTAATAATATTTTCATGATCTATCTGAGGCAAGCATTCCCATGCTCAGATTTATAAATTCATTTTCATGTACATAGGACAGATAACCATCTGTGTGGCAGACTAATGATTCTGGTAGAGCCATCATACTTTGGCTTGGATGATTATCTGTGTAGAAATAATGTACACTCGATGTCTTTATTTTCCTGAATATATCACAGCCCAGATGGGTGAAACTAGATCCAGAGTCTTCAAAACTCATTCAATATTTGCTTGAAGTACAAGTCGATCCATGTGAAAATATGTTCTGGTGTCGAACATGGAAAGACATCGCCTGATTACCAGCCAATGATGCAAGTTGTTAACAGGCATGAGAGGAATCACTGATAATGATAATGACCCCCAACGTATTGTAGCACAATTCATGTGGTGTGAATACATGATTCGATGTCAAAAACCACGCAAAATATTTTGGTCGAAGGCCATTAATGTAAACCTATTGCTGGAAGTGAGAAAGTTTCCATTGAGGCATGCAAGCTTCAAAGTACTGAAAGGGTTGTTCCTAGGTCAACTTCTTGGATGATGAGCTGATGTCGACAAGAAGTGACCCGTCGTAGGAGGGCCTTAATGAATATCACGTCTATAACTCGAAACAAAGAAAATGATTTTGTGGAGGTGAAAACGATATGATGATACAAGGCTCAGGGTGGTGGTCATGAAAGAATGAAGCGTGAAGGTATTGCAGCGGATGAGACATAAGCTAGGTTGGTGAATTCTCTGAGCGACTTCTCTTGAACATATCCGCAACACTGAAATGGGTTGGTAGCATAAACCCCAAATATGGATGGTATGCAAGACCAATGGTGATATGACCAGTGAACGTAATAACCCAACCTGACTTGATCATGGTGATGGAGTGAAAGTGTCATGTTCAAGAGCGACCTGCTACCAATAAATTTTCTTGAATTTTTCTTCCCAATTTTTTCCCTAGTCATTTCTGATTAGTACCTCTTTATTTTTGTCAAGCTTGAGGAGGATAACATATGCTTGTTCTATAATTTTCCCTTCGGGCAAACCTGTCGCTATGTTTTAACGAGCCTAGAGACAGTGAAACTCGCTCTTGTCTACATGGACAAGTTTGTCGCTATTGTTTTAATGAGTTTAACAACAAAGATAACTTGATTCTTTTCAATTTTAGAGAGTCTGAAAAGAGACGGAAAGGAAACTCCAGTATTCCTTTTTCGTGATATAATCCCTTAAGTCCGAAAAAGTATAAAACAATGCGAAAGGGATGACTTTTTGATAGTTTTAACGAGCCGAACAAGACAAACACTCGATCTTTTTGTGTAATGATCCCTCAGGTCTAAAAAGATTAAAATCTAGAGGAGGGATAGCACTTCCAATCACTTTAACAAGCTGGAGAGGCCAATTGCTCTGCAATATTTTCATATTTTATGAGTTAGATTAAAAGAGCTTAAAGGAGACTCATTTTTTGGGGAACGAGTGATGTTTTCAGATAGCAGCTGATTCCAGATAAGGTTTGGAGCTTTTCAATCATGGCAATGTAAAGAAGGTGGGTAATAGGATCACTCGTTGCAGCTGTTCCTCAAAAGGGGTAAACAATCAAATGGAGGTGTATGATTGGTTAAAAAAGAGTGGAGGTGATGGTAAGAACACGACCAAGGTTCAAAAGCTGATGATTATGTGATCGCAATGGTTATTTATCAAAGGTGGGTTCATTTTCTCATGAGCTTAAACTCACAATCACCGAATCACTCGCACTCATCAGGTGGACGAACTGGAGATTGATGAGACATTCTTTGTGCAAAAAGGCCAGTTAGGGATAGCATTTGACTATTATCTAAGTGTGAACCGGGGAATGAAAGTTGGTCTATGAGCTGGACTACTCTGCCTTCATGCGGAAAACACATCACTCGAAAGAGTGAGAAAACAAAAGCTCCCATGCTATAAATGTAGTTACACCCGAGGAGTAGATTGTAATCTAAAGGTCCTTGGACTACCATCACATTTAGATGAACGGTTTTCCTTCTCAGAGTTATAGGAAAATTTCGAAGGATCCCTAACAGTCGACTGGTTCCTTTGTTGAAGCCAATCAGATTTTGAATCTGAGGTAGAAGCGATGGTGAACCAAGCGCTTTCCAAGCACTTGAGCAAAGGATACTTACAAAAGCCCCTTCATCTATGATAGTACCAACCATGATCATTCTGTAAGCTTGTACTATGATTTTGAATGGTACATTAAATGGTAGGTGGGGTCTGCCTAGTAGATTCCAATCGAAGGAAATGACTAGGTTGCTTGGAGGACGGACCGAATAAACGGCTGGATACATCTCTGACAAACTTCCTTCCTGTGGTTAAGTAATGGGTAGATTTCCCCCATGTTCATTGGATTCTGTGTTGATGAAAAGAATTTGAATGGTGTCATTCTCATTCTCTTGGGTGACTATATCATCTGAAGGTAGACCCTTCGAAGATAAGACTGGGTCGACTGTCGTCTCGACCCATTGACTTTGGTCTGAGTTGGACTCGGAGGGTTTATCTTCAATCATAGATGCTTCGACCGAACAAAAAGGTGTGTCAGTCAGATTTTCAACTAGTGATGGACTCAGCAAGAGTTTCTTGTATCTAGGAGGAAACCATAGCGGTGAAACAGGACGGTTATCCAAGACTCTTTTAGCTCTGTCTAGGAAGGGACAACGGTGGATGGCATGATCGCCTTCACATAGTCTACATGGAAATTTAGATTTTCCTTTCTATCCATTGACTTCATTTCTAATAGTTGACGATGTACTCTCAACATGATCGTCAGAGGTTGACGACACTGGATTGTGCAAGTAGGGAGACCAGTCCCTTAAGATCCGTGGAATGCAAGGACAATCTCGATGATAATGGTCTCCCTTGCAAATGAGACGTGGAGATTTAGGTTTGGACAATGCAGTGTGTGGATTTTCACTAGACGATGCTTGGCTGCCCCCTTTTGCCATTGGCTTCTTCTTCGTCTTCTCCTTCCCTTTCTTCTTCTTCTCAGTTACTTGGTTTTTAACTTTACTAGCTTCACCAAGTGAAGAGGAAGAAGGAGAGGGAGAAAGAAACGAAGTAGAAGGTTGGGGGTAACTCTAGTATCATATGGTTGTTGATTTGATTGCTCAGGAATCATGGTGTTTTGAATGATAGAGGATGATAAAACCCATACCGGCAGGCCAATTGTCAGTCCTGGAAGCGACAATGTGGCCATATGAGGTGCACCAACATCTCCCCAAGAGGAGAAGGGACTAGGATTCCCCTGAAGGGGAAATCCTTGATTGTTGGACTCCATTTTCACAACCTAACACCAATGAGGGAACAATGGTGTTATTCCAATTAAAATAAATTTTATGATGCTTTGACACAACTTGCTTTTTCAATTTTTAAGAGTCGAGAAAAAGCTAAAGATGACTCTAGTCGCCTTTGATTTTTAATGAGCCTGAAGTGACAAGTGCTCAGATGGACCTTTTCTTTTAAGGAGTCTAAAAAGGAATGAAAGTGACTACTCTAGAAATGTAGACAAAGGGATTACCAAACCAATCACAAAACTACAGAATACTTTTTACGATACGACAGTCAATCTTCCCGAATGTTGTGTTCAGTGCGTTGCGATCAATAGGGTGGCAAACATAGCTTCCTAAGGATAAAGGATATAGCCTATTATGGTCTCCCAATATATACTCGATGGTGCATGGGAGCACAAGTCCATACTGACACTTGTCGTCTCAAAGAGGAGGAATCACCCAACCTACTATGAAAGCGATAGATACCAGGCTTTACGACGCCGGAATACGTCTCTAGTCTAGACTTCTAAATGTTGTTTGTTAGGTTCCAAAGTGTTTTTCTGTTCATTTAATTTATTTTACAGTTTATCTTTCTTAAGAAGTTTGGCTTTAAGGTTCACCATGTGATGTAGATATACAATTCCTAGATATGTAATCTAAGATGATAAACAATCGTTTACTCTTCTTTTTGCAATGAAAATCCTAGCTACTAAGGAAAGAGAAATAGAAATCTTTCAATATAGAGCAGAGAGCACACACTAGATGCACTGTCCTAAATCAATATCAACAAGAAGTCTAAATGCAAATGCACATGCATGTGTTTGTTTTCCACCTTCTTAATGTGTGAATGAAAAAAAGAATGCTAAGTACAAATCTGAATTATCTTTTCTTTCAAAGCGACAGTACTAACAATTTTCTTTTCAAAAGATGAAAGGAAGACAAGGATGACACTTTGCAATTTTGAATTAAAACTGCTTTAGACACTTGAAATACTATTAATTCAAATCAAATACAAGAGTAACAGTGTAATTGACCGTAAAAAAAAGAAGGATTATTTTCTTTGACTGAAAATGACACTTGCGACACTTTCAAATCAAAAGATGACAGTTCAATTAAGCTACCGTTTGCAAAACAGAACTGTAAATGGTGAAAAATACATAAAAACATTCACAATTCTTTGTACAATGGAGGCTGAATAATGCAAAGGAAGGGAGTTTCAACAGTGATATACTAATCACAGATAGCAAAACTATTGGATAAAGCTGAAGATAATGAAGAAAAACCCAAAATCTGGAAGCAGAAACAGTCTTATCTGATCATCACACCTGTAACACAGGGAAACAGGGATGCATCTCACCTACAACACACAGAAGGTGTGATGCATCTAGACTGCCAATGAGAGACAATATGGTGGTCAAAGGATGAGACTGAGCTTGGTTTTTGCTCACAGTTTGCAGCTAAGTTCAGGGGTGTAGGTTGAGCTAATGATAGGCAATAAACACAAAGTATAGGGGCTGATCTAATGGGGCTATTTGAGCTACTACCAGGGCACTTAGGATGTTTTCAAGTAAGTTGTTTAGTTTATAAACAAAACCTAGAGATGGACTAAAGCAGCATTGATCTACTTTACACTTGCATAGCAAATGCAGTTCGAAGGCTAGCTGGCTTAACTTCAAGATCCATCTATAGTTTATAAAGCAAAAAAATATAAACAAGCAAACAAGCTATTCGATCCTCGACGGAGTCGCCATTTTGTTATCGGGAAAACTAGTGTCCATTCAGAGCTGCTAGTCCCACTAAGACAGGTATCTATCTTAGAAACAAAAAAGTTAAAGTTACTTTTGTTTTCCTTTATGAGAGATAGTTGAGAGAGAAGCAGAGAGTACCAACCTCAGTCTTTCGCTTCACTCCTTGCTTGTTTCCTCCCTCCTTTGACAGAACTTCGCCACTCCTTCCTTACTTGTCCCGCTTCGAAGAACACCGGTAGAGTCAAAGCAACATTGTTGGGTCCCTATAATACTAGTCATTACCCCATTACTATGGTAGTTGTACCCCTTATTAATATTTTTGTGCCCCTATTGTCCCCATATTGTTATTACTGTGCCCCATAGAATCCCTCTATTGTTATTTTTGTGGCTTTGTATTATTATTGTTAGGTCGGCTGGGTTATATTGTGACTCCCTAGACTCCTATATATAGAAAGGAGGTTTTGTTATTTGTATCATCCAAGAATTGTTCATTTATGTAATGTAAAGGAGGTTTCCCCCTCGAAGAGGCTGAATTCTAAGGCGTTGATCTATCTTTTCTATCTTTACTTGGGCTGGTTTCATAACATTTGGTATTAGAGCCAAGTTCTAGGGTTTTGCTGCTCCAAATAGGTCATCATGGAATTTTCACTATAACATTTTTTCTGCGACGTTTCAGAAGTCAGAAAAAAAACCCATTTGAGAAGACTTCACGCTACAGCTCGAGCCCGATTTTCAGAGTTTTTTACACTATATTTGAGGAGATATGATATGAGGAATTTGGTGTTTTTGCAGACTGCTGAATTACATTCCAAACAGGTGACCTGGGGAAAATCATCATAACCTTCTCTCTGAGCATCAGTTTGAAATTTCAAAAAAAGGTAAAGAAAGAGGACGGACTGTAGTTTCTTCTAGATATTTTTCAGAGCCAGAGGTCCAAATAGTGACACGTGGAACTTCATACAAGTTCGCTCTTCTGAAAAGGTTTATAATCAGGTCACTGTGGGAGATTTGGCATAACTCTTCATTGGAGAATCCAATTGGGGTCCGACTGGTGGCATTGGAAAGAGGA